>APFE031723753.1:0-15633 GCA_000404065.3 Pinus taeda
ACAATAGCTCATTAGAAAGATCTATTCGAGCACTATCATTGTTGGAACGGCAACACCGGTCCATGTTACATGGACCTGTGTTGCCCATGGATTCCCAAAAAACGTCGTTTAGGGCCTCAAAACGGCTCCGGAAGTTCAGGACCCGAAAAACTGCTAAAAATAGTAAGTTGTGCTACAATTAAGGAAACTGAAAATGCTGAAAGAGACAATTGTGGGGGTCCAAATGGGATAGGTGGGTGGCCACCAACATCCACCTGGATCAACATCTTTTGTTGTAGACCTTGCCTATAGCCAGGGGGAGCATGGACAGCCCAGCAGAGCAGAGAATTCAGCATGTACTTAGGGGGAGCATAACCCTTTGCCCTTGATGACAAAGGGGGAGAATGACTTTGAGTAACTTGGGGTTGCCATCAAGTCCAAAGGGGGAGATTGTTGGCATTATGGCATAAGTTTGGCACTATGACACAGGTGTTGTCCTTGATGGCAACTCACTCAGATGGCAGATCACAGTTCAGGCTCTCAGAATGAAAGAAAAAGATATATATGCAGGTTCCTCTTAACCAGGTCATGTATACACGCGGGATTGCTGATAAAAAGTCGCGTATGTGTATGCACACACTTTCATGCACAGAAAAGCGCGTACATGTGGGAAAGCTTATTTTTAGTCCATGGTATTTGGTCCTTGGTATTTGAACCTATTGTTTTGGACCATGGTATCTCATCCAAAGTGTTAAACCCAGGTATTGGATCCATGGTATTAATTCTCTATGGTTTTGGACCATGGTATTGAGTAAGGCCTAAGATTATAAAAGGGAAAGGAGATTATTAGGCAAAGTGATTCACTCAAGCATTGAATATCTTATGAAGAGCAAGATCTAGAATTTGGTTATGGTGCATAGCTGGATCTGAACCAAGGAGGAACCTGAGCGCTAGAAGAAGGATAAGTTCTATTGTTGGGTCAAGATCTTAAGGCTTGAATAGTAGTATCTTTGTGTGATTTTGATTTGTTATATTTGGCGCATGAATTGATCTATAAATCTGATAATCTGGGTATAACTGATATCTGAATAAGTGAAAAGGGTAAATTATCTTTTATAGATCTGTACGCAAGTTCGGCACAGAAGAGGTGCATATACATGCTGGTTCAGTAATTCAAAATAGCATATACGCTAGTTTTCCTCAATACATAAGTGTATGCACGCAGGTTTCACATATTGAAGTAGCGTACGTCTCACAAAATATGTTTTAGCTACTTCTATTAATTGCTGCAGTGTTCTAGGTTCAGAATTGGTGTCTGGTTACTGTTACTATTTTCTGGGTACAACATTCAGAGAAGTGACTATTTGATTCAGTTTTGTTTGGTGCAAAGGAAATTGGTTGATGCAGATACATTTGATTGATGTTATTGATGGATCTAGTCTGAAAATTTATGAAACGTGGTCCCTGAAAGAAAAGAGAAGGTTGTAGCCTTCTGTAGGTCAGCACCTACGTACTATTACATTAGCTAGTACAAGAGCTAAGGGGTTTGTAGCTCCCTTCCAGGAGATGCTGGAGAATGAGAGAAGGTAGTAGCCTTCTGTAGGTAGAAGCCTATGTGCTGGTATAAGACTGCACCAGTACAGAAATATTGTAACAAGAAGTTTCTTATTAAAAGAAGGTAGAGACGAATTGCAATAGGTAGTTTTCACCCACATTCGGTTTCCACCTTATATCTTGTGTCCATGTGTGTGATGATCTGTTCTGTTTTACTGCACCTGTTTACTGTTCTTATGGTTAATGAAGTTCTGATTCACTGATTTAAGGTCAACATTTAATGAATCATAAGTTTACTGATATACACTGGTTGCTTTAGACACAGTAGCGTATATACGCAGTTTCCCATAACTGAAGTAGTGTATACAAATCTGATTGTGAAATGAAAAATAATTGACTTGATAATACTGATTCACCCCCCCTCTTAGTATTATTTCCAACAGAAATCAGCGAACTGGAAACTGAAGTCGCGCAAGCGAGCTGCGAGGAACTGAACATGATGGGACCAAGTCTAGCCAGCCCTACTACTGCATTAGAAGAATTGCGACCCTGCTACCATGGCTGCAACCGCACCTTACTAAACAGGGGCGCCTGCCATAAAAAGAAGAATGCTACACACTGATGGACGCAAGGGTGTTTGAAGGGTGCCCGCAGCCCGAGCTAGCAGGAAAATTGAGTCCTCGCACCAGGGGTGTGACCACCTGACTATCTGTAGGAAGCATGGTCTCAACGCTCCAAGCAGTTGAAAGAGGGTGTGGGACTATAAACAAATCTGCAGGAGAGATGCGTGGGAAGGAGGTTCCATGCGGAGCCAGTATGTCACAAGGGTCACGGTTGCGCGTAAGGCGCTGTGCTACTGTGCGGGTAGGTTGGGAGGTGATCGTTGATGTTACTATTCATGACAAGAGGTCCAATTTAAGTCAGAAAGGAGCGGGCGGCGGGCCATTAAGACAGGAATTAAGAGCTAGATTCGGGACGATCTGCTGCCAGAAAGGTATTAATGAACCAGAAGTGGAGGGAATGGTCGAATTCAAATTCAAACACGACTATAAAAACCCTTAGGGTAGCCTCGAGGCAACACTTGGTTGTTTAAGATTTGAGCCAGTACAGAGCATTAAGCATCAAGCTACCTTGCCACCCGTGAGTACGCGACCAAGCGAATCCAGTGTAGAAATGATGACGGATGCAAGAACCAGAGTGAGATTTGCGGAGGTTACCCCAAATTCCCGTGTGACCTAGGAGGAGCCTGGAGAGGCGGTAGCTGCACCAGAGGTTCCAAAGTCCCCACGCATGCTGCGACCACAAAAAAGACAAGTAGATAATGGGGCCAGTTTGGGTATCACCACGAAACCCATGATTCAGTAAATTGTCAATGGTAGAGAAGGGAAAATCTGTCACTATTGAAAACAAGGAGGAGGAGGAAGATTTGCAAGCCCTGATCACCCAAATTGAAGCACAGGACGATGAGGTGGAAAATGTTTCCCAAGTACCTTCCATGATCAAGTTACCTCCCAACATCCCCTCGTGGAAAGGGACAACCAAGATACTGAAGGACCTGGAGGCCACGAAGAGTGCGCTCCAGACCCCACTTCTTTCGAATGAAATAAGGTTTGATGGTCTGCTGCTGGGATGGGTACCAAATATAAAGTTTGAAGACTGGGACCTCGCGGACAACGAGAAGTTCCCACAGTTGGCTATGGAGAAATTACTGTAGTGGAAATGTTTGTGCGGGGTGGAGAAGGCCGGGTTACTCCATTTGTGGTGGATACCCCACTACCACCATGCGCCCATCACAATTTTTGTCATCCGAAAGCTACTGGGTCTAGTACATGATGGGTATCTCTAGCTAGAGGAGGCGATTCCCATCACGGCCAATTTAATTCACCGGATTTCTCAGCTTCCCATCAAAGGAAACAATCCCATAGCCATAGCGGGAAAGAGCAGCGACTTGGGACTCACAGAAGCTATGAAGGCCAAATATAAGCTGGAGAAGAGGAAGCGAGGGTATGTAATAGCAAGAATCAAGGACCAAGGGGTGCACGTAGCCACCTAGCTACTGGCTGGAAAGCTCATGAGGAAATGCCACGCAGACGAGGTGCCAGCATTTGTAATTGTGTTGGCGGAGCAGTGTGAAGAGGGGGTCCAGTTCAACTGGGCGCAGTTTCTCTGCGATGAATTTTTGACAAATTATAGGGAGGCCTAGGAGTAGGGTAAGACCTTCCACTATCCGTGGTTTCTCTTATCCATTTTGTTGGTTGCAGGGGAGCTACCGGAGGACAACCAGTTTCCCACCATTGAGAGGAACCTACCCGAAGTCGCGAGGTACACCTCGCTCTGGGCGATAAAAGACGTGACGATGGTTCGCGAGATCAAGGTGTTTTTGGTGTTCATGGAGGTGAGCATCCAAACATGGATCAACCGCAGGCTGTGCTTGTCCCCGACAGTATATAACAGTTTGCAAAGCACGACATAATTCAAGGTGGATATGCATAATCTGTATATCCGGGCGCGAAAGGATCCAGCCCGAACGTGGGTGAAGCTTCCATTCATTACAACGGACGATGCAATCTTCGATGTAATTGCGGCATGGTCTCTGGAGTGGCATGCTTTGGACTTGGCAGAACTGGAAAATATCGCAACATAGCAGTAGAAGAAGGAAACGAAGCTGCGCATTGCGAAGCTGGTGGAGAGAAAGCGCCAAGAACAGGAAGCGGCCACGCAGCAGAAGGCAGCTGAGGCAGTAGTGACAGTGTAAATGACACAACCCTCAACCACGGTCACCGAAGAGACTGAGGAAGGCAGGGAGATGTCCACAGAGAAGGACATACAGGGGGAGGCTGAGACAGAGGAGCGCACAGACCCTACACCAAAATCGACCCAACTCAAGAGGCCGCGCGCCTAGGAGAAGCCAATCGCACGGAAAAAGACAAAGGTAGCGAAGACTTATGAGGGAGACCTTCTTGACAATGGTAGACCAATTCGCGATGTCACTAAGGATGCTCTTGAAGAATTAATGACGGAGTAGACAACTGTGTTGGGGGCACTCAGAGCATAGTTGCAGGCATTACAGGTGTGACCCCCAAGAATGATGACACCGCACCTTGCAAAAGGTGCATTCGAAGCTGAGCAGATGTTGTGCACCCACACAACCTACACCTTGGTGCTACCAGAAGGCGCAAACTTAGTAGAAGCCGAGGGTGACATGAAGGGCTGGGGGTTGAATTTGGCCGCCCTTCCCAGAGAAACCCTATACCAGCTGCAGGATGGGGTAACTGCTGAGCTTCGTGCCAGGGAGGGCTGCGCCCTCCAAGTCTTGAGAGAGCAAAAGATAAATTTAGAATAGCTCAGCCTGTAGCACGACAACCTGGTCGCACAAAACTAGGGATTAGAACAGGCCGTGGAGGAGGCCTGTAGCAACATACCGGAGTTGGCCGTATTGGTGGCACTCCCCACCGCGGAAAAGATTCAACACTTAGTAGCAGGAGTACAGAAGACCCAGGAGGAGGCCGCGAAGGTTCAGTTGGAGCTGAACTTGCAGATCATGGAGCTGCGACTGAAGGCACAACCCTCTACACCCCCAGAAGTCAGAGAGCAACGCTACCATGCCATTCAATGGGGGTTGAAAGTAATAGAGCACACTCTACATGACTACACGGGATTGTTGGATCAGTCCCTCTTCACGCTCGATTCACTACAGGAAGACCCAATGCTACAACAGTTCGAGACAAAAGCGCGGGAGTTACAGCAGGCCTATGACAATGTCCAGGGGACTGCGCATACGGTTGCCCTTACTCAGCGATTGGCCAAGATGCGGGAGGCCCAGGCTTTAAAGGAACGGATCGACGCTGCACACCAGAAAGAATTAGGGCTTAAAGCATGCATCTAGCCTTGGCTCGAGGAAGTGTTCATGGTCACAGCCACGATCGAGGGGAAGCTGGCCCAGATGTAGGATACATATGCACTAAGGCAAGAGGGTGCCTCTGACAACAATGCATCAGAAAGTCACGCACAATTGATATAGCGGGTAGCAGAGGAATGTGTGGCAAACATCAGTGAAGCACAGAAGGTGTTGGATGGCCTCTGAGCGAAGATCACTACACTAGCCAAGTGACTCGGGACGAGTCACGATGATTGTGTTGGGGGCCTGTTGGGTAGTGGATCCCCAAATGGTAGCTTTTTGGGGCTTAAAGCCGAGTTTTGGGTCAATGTAATGTAAGACCCCACAAAATGTGGGCGCAGAGTGTGAGAGTCTAGGGTATTCCGCCCTAAAATATTGTAATGTAATTTAGAATGTATAAATAGAGCGAGGCTCTAAGTGTAGAAGTCAGTTTTTAGTCTTAATCGTAAGTGATATGGGGTTTTGAATGCGAAATTTGCTCTGATTCTGTAAGTCTGAGGTTTGGGTCATAGTATTAGGAAGAGGCTCTGCAGTTGTGTGCGCAGAGGCCTGGTAGAGTCCGCAGCTGTGTGCATGGACCCCTACAGCTAAGTGCGTAGGGCGGAGTTGAGGTTGTAACAGAACAAAAGTTTAATAAAAGATAAGTTGATTATGAAATATTGTGCATCTGCTCATAGATCTGGGTGGTTATGCTTTTGTTATAATTTTATGCATCTTTGTACAGTTTATGTTTGTGTGCACTTGTTATGAATGTTGAATTATTTATAAAGACTCCCGAGCCCACAAAATTTAGTCAGGTCTATAATAGTAACATAGTAAGGGTAAAGGATTTAGACCCCGCCCCTTCGTGCTCTGTATAGAGCTACGCGAAGGTCAGACAGTTGTGCGAAACAATGCAAGGACACAAGATCAGTTCATGAGCTTCCCGAACCTCATCAAGACATCCCTAGGGTGTGGAAACTTGGTTCCTGCACCGTCCCATACTACCTCGAGTGAGACCTCAGTCCGCGCTTTGCGGACCATTGCCGAAAGGGGCGGTAGTTTCAGGATTTGTTTGGCTAAAATACTTCTAAACCTAGGTCAGGCCCTAATAAGCCAACACCTTCTTCCTGTTGTCCCTTAACAAATCTCTTTCTTGTTGAGATAAGACATTGTATGTTGGTGCATCTGCTGGTTCTTGAAAACCATTCTCCACCAAATCCCAAATGTCTTGAGAAGAAAAAAGGGCCTTCATTGTAATAGCCCAATAATCATAATTTTTTCAATTAAACTGAGGTATTTGAGGATTAGTCAAGCTTGTGCTTGATGTTGCCATTTCTGAGTGTAAAAGAAATTTTCTACCTACTAGTAAATATGCTAAAAACAATCTGCCCTCAAAACAACTTTTTACTGCTAATAAAAAACACTTGTTTTTACACTAACAATATTTAACCCGCTCTGATACCATGTTATAAATATTTATGAAATTTAATTTTTGTAGAAGGGTAAAGAGCTATGACTCTCACGAAGCTACTTTCACGTAAGCGCACCGCAGAGCTATTTCAGAGACTTAATGCATAATATTCACTCAAATAAAAAACAATAAAGTAGGTTTGGAGCAACACACTAAAACTTAGTATTTTGTTCTTAAACATGAAAATACATTTACATGAGACTGCGGCTCATTCACCAAGTAAAAACAAAGGTTTTAGGGTGATTTACATAACACACAGTAAAACAAGTAACTCTTGTTTTCACGGGCCCACCAAAATTTGCTCCACCATTTTCTCACCAAGTAAAAACATAGGTTTTAGGGTGATTTACATAACACACAATAAAACATAGTAACTATTGTTTTCACGCGTCCACCAAAATTTGCTCCTTCATTTTCTCCCCCAGAGATCTCTTTCTCTCTAACCTTTTACTCTTTAACATATTACAAAATGACTTTTACATTCATATTTAACTCAACATACGATTTTACATTTAATTCATGACAGAGCAAGGTAATTAATATGATGTTGTTGTTGTAATTAATATGATGTTGTTGTTGAGTGTAACCAGAATCGCACACATGTTTGTGGAGTGTGGGCAATAGTCGCTAAATGAATGCTTGCCCGTATCTATTTAACAAAGTACATTAGATGCCTTAAATTCCTTGTTTCCTTTCAAAATGGTTTGCACCTAGCTTCAGTCTTTCCATCTTCAAACAGAGACGCAACCTACAAAAATACGCTTGACAAGTATGTATTACTGATGGTGGTTGGGATTATTATTGCCAATAGCCATCAATATTTATCTGCTGCAAGGTAAGGTAATTTGATAGATGTTGCTCTCTCTAACCACTCAAACCCTAGAAGAATATTAATTATTTGTGTTGACTTTGGGTGGCAAAAATGCATTGTTCATTATTTCATGTGCAAAGGACAGACTATTCTAGCATAAATTCTCAACTATTTAGGTAGTATGAATATCTTATTTAGTAGCATGAATAACATGGACTTTTAAAATTTCTATAGGAACAAAACAAGCTAGAATCTGGGGTCGTACCGGATTCTCCTTCGACACGAGTGGGCATGGCAGGTGTAACACTAGTGACTGGGGCGGGTTGCTCAATTGTCAAGGCTATGGAAGTGTCCCTGCAACTCTCTTTGAATATGCACTTAATCAGTACCAGAATCAAGATTTCTATGACATCTCTTTGGTTGATGGTTTCAACATCCCTCTTTCTGCAACTCCTTCCAACTCCAATTGTAAGAAAATAGGATGTACCAGCAACATAAATGCCATCTGCGCTTCGCAGTTAAAAGTAACTCAGGGGTGCAAAAGTGCTTGTGCTGGTTTCAATATGCCTCAATACTACTGCATGGGTCCCTACCTCAACAATTGCTCTCCCAGAAACTATTCAAAATTCTTTAAGGGGCAGTGCCCACAGGTGTATAGCTATGCCAAGGACGATGCCACTAGCACCTTCACCTGCCCTTCTGGTGCTAATTACAATGTCATATTCTCGGTTAACAACATCATATCCCACTAAATGTATAACTAAATAAATAAAGGCGACTTCCTGTATGCCAAGTATCGTAATTTCAACACTTTCACTAGGCCTGGTGGTGCTAATTACTACATCATGATATCCTAATAAACATAACTAAATAAAGTAAACTCCCTGTAGTATCATATTCATAATAAGAGTAGCCTTGTATTTACATGCCTGAGTTCTATGTATGGTCGCCACTATGTTATTAAGACTGAGGGTTTGAATCCCCAGTATGGTCGCCACTATGTTATCACTCAGAAGTCTTCCCTAGAAGTTATAAAAAGAAGGAATAATCTGAGGTAACCATGAACCTAATCTTTTAAACTCGGGTCCTAGCCAACCTAAGTCTAGAGAGGGCTCTCTCTTTATAATTTAACTTTGTTTTGGTGAGATTTTAGGCTAGTTCTTAGTGCTCATGATGTTTTGATTTTGATTGGGTGGTGGACTTAAGGGAATAGATGGGTAGAGAAAGTATTAAGGCCATTGGGCTATGGAGTCAATCAAAGAGTGGCTTAACTAGAGTAGATCAATTACTAAAGGAGGAGTTCACAGGGCAGGCTAGCACAACAAAAAGCAAATCTACAGGTTTCAAATGGATGAGGTAGTCCTAACCAGGGTAAAAGGGCAATGAAGAATCCTTAAATCGGGACCAAGGTGAAGAACAGAAGGAGATCAGTAGCAAAGGGAAACTAAGAATCCTTTACTATGGACCAAAGGGGGGAACTATGGAAGTAAGGGAGCAATTAAGAATTCCTAGACTAAGATAGTTTAGCAGAAAATAGTGAGAAAGTAAATAGTGAAGACAAAGAGCATTAAAACTAATTCTGAAATATCATTCCTTGTTTACTATTCATATTTCATAGAGAAACATGTGAATATTTATAACATGAAGAGAAAACAATAATAAACATGAATAGATAATACTTATTTGGTTTCCGCTGTGCACAAGAATCCTGTGAAATATCTTTAGCTTTATTTCATGACCTAGAAAGCCAGTCCAGTTTTGATTACAATAGCTCCTTAGATTGATATGAAATGTCTATAGAAATGTCTTTTAATCCACCCTAATTACTTCAAAATGTGAAGTATTTATACAAAAAATGTTACAAAATATCTCATAATAGTATGAGAATTATTCTAGGAAATCAAAATATCTTCAAGCATGAAGATAGAGACAGATGGAAAACTTCCTTCTTGCTGTCCCTTTTATTGTGATTGTGCTGGTTGTTGTAATTCAGATTTGGCTCTTTCAGTTGCTTGATGTCTGTGTGCTGGAATCACTTTATGTCTTCAACTACTGATACTCTTTACCTGCTACACTTTGACCCTGTTTCACTTGTTTTACCTGGCTGCCGTATGGATTTAGTATAGTAACTTTATAGTAATTCTATTAACTTCATCCACCATTTATCTTTAGGTAATTTCATCTTTAGCATCTTTCTATATGTCTCATCAGCTTCGGTGTACTTGGCAAAATTTGGCTTGTTGACAAATAGGTACTTTAACTCATGCTCTAGGAAAAATAGATTTTCCAGATTATCATATAATACCTTTCCTATGGAAAGAGCTTTTACCCCTGAAGTGCTAGCTTGGCTGCTGGCCAACTTGTTTAGTCTTTCAACGTAGTCATCTTGGGTTATAAGCTTGTCATGGATGACCATAGGACTAGGGAGGCCTTTTTCCCTCAAAATACCAAACTTTGTCATGAAATTGTCAATATCAGCTTGTATGCTTTGGTATTTCTTCTCAAGATTGAGAATAAGGTTCCTTTTGGTAAGAATATTCTTGATTTCTATGATGGTCCCTGTCTTATCTTCTATGCCCAGTTCATCCAGCTGATATCTGTTCTTGCTGTTCAAAAGTGTTATCAGTTGGTTGGCCTCTTCAGGCTTGTCTCCCAACTCTTCTTTTGTCTTGTGAATTGCTTCGGTGGCCACTTTCACTAGTTTAGTCTGCTAAAAAATTACTTGAATTGATGGACAAACATCATTGACAGAGTCAATGATGTTGGCCCAGAGCATTTCCTTTATATCTCCTAGTGGCTGTTGCAATGTCAAGTCCTTTTCAAGGATTTTTATCCTTTCACCCATTCTTTGACTCTTTTGAGCTTCTTCTTTCAGTTGTATTTGTGAAAGTTTACAATCAGTTTCCTGACTGGACACTTTTTCTCTAAGATTTTTAAGCTCAGTAGCCTGGATGGTCATTTCCTCCATGGATTTTACCAATTCAGTTGTTTTCTTTGTGGAAGTACCTGCGCTTGTAGATGTACCTGTGACTGGCATGGTTGTAGCTGGTGGAACTGTTGGTGCTAAGGAAGAAGCCAATGTGGAGTGCACAACTGTACAGACTGTAGGAATGACAGTCTGTGGAGTGGTGGCCAACTCACTCTGTTTAGATTGAATCGATTT
Organism: Pinus taeda; assembly: GCA_000404065.3. NCBI lineage: Eukaryota > Viridiplantae > Streptophyta > Pinopsida > Pinales > Pinaceae > Pinus > Pinus taeda. The sequence goes on from APFE031723753.1 coordinate 10,859, forward strand.
GTTTAGCTCTTTCTCTGTTTCCTTTAATTGATCATTCAACTTAAGGACTAAGTCCATAAGCTCCTCCTATTCCTTTCGAGTTTTTAACACTTCAGTTGTTTGTGGATGATGTAGATGAGGGATTTTGAGCTGCTTTTTCAAGGGAGCTATGTCATCATTTTTCCTTTTGATTAGCTTTTCTGCAGCCTTTACATCCTTGGGATCATGCCCCAACTCTATGATTGAGTCCTCCAGGGACTTTATCCTGGTATCTTTTGCCTGTGAAGAGGCCTTCTCTAGTTGGAATTGCGCTGATATATTATTCAACGAATTTTGTAGTTGATGTGCTGCAATAGCCTTGCTGGTAAATGTGGAATAGACCATTTCCCGGTCTGTTTGTGCAACTCTATTTGGTCAATAGGATGTATATCCTTCGCCAGTACCTCAAAATCTGTCGTCAAGTAATTTGCTATAGACCTGGGCTGCTGTGTGGTAGGCTTCATGAAAGTTGTTTGCATCTTACCTTGTTTTACATCAAAGGCTGACATTAGCCTTGTTTGATTAGTGGGAGCTATTTTGAGGTATTATGCATAGCTTTGAGCCTTCAATCTTTCATTTCTAGCCTTTATCTCTTTGTATTTCTCTCTAATCTCCTGGTCCTGGCCAGTTCAAACCCTGAATGAGGATACTTTCATGCTCTATTGTCTTTCCAGCATTTGAGCCTGTGTAGTGGAAGGTTCTTGTGTACCTCCAGAGGGAGTCATCTCCCTGCTTTCTTCTCTTTCTATACCTGTGGTTTCAGCGGTTTCCTCTATGAACTCTTTTTCTGAAAAAGGATTTAACCTTTGCCTCTTGACATAAGTCTGTGCAACAGGTCTGTTGGAAGGAGTAGCCTCCTTCCTATCTCTTTTGGGATTCTTCTCCTCATTTAGACGAGTCTGTACAATCGGAGGATTACCCATGATGTGTTCTGGCTGAGCCAACTCTTTTGATATGTCTGGTTGCTCTGATTCTTCTTGCTCTTGAGGTCCTTCTTCTGCTAGTTGCTCACTGTGTTCCTGTGTTTCCCTTTGGGATTGGGATTCTCCTGGAACCTGTACAAAGGAATCTTCATCAAGTCTTCTTTCTAGATCAATCAACACATTATTGACAGCAACTTCGGTGCTATCTCTGTCTACTAGAATGTTCTCCACCCATTCTAGTTGATTTGCATATTGTCCCATCTCAGGAATTCTGTGGTGGATATAGGGAGATAATTTGTTCTTTTGTCTTCTATTGCAGATGAAATCAAAAGGGTCATATCTCCATATGAAGCTTTGTTTCAGTTTGAGCCTTTAAAGGATTTCTTCTACTTCCTTTCTAGCTTCCCTACTGTTGCATATAAAGGGGCCAAGCTGGTCTTTTATTCTGAGTTGAGCTTTCTTCTTGGCCTTCAAAAAATGTACCTCATTTGAATTAATCATTTTCCTGTAGTACTCTAGAGCAAACAATCTCATGGGGAGGTATCTTGGTAGTTTGTAGGGTGCTAACTCACAGCCATATATTCCGATTTCAATGTAATTTTGGTACAAGTACCAATCTCTCACTTTGTGCTGTTTAGACAAGTGTAGGACCCTCCTGATATCTGCACTGATTCTAGGGGGAAGACTTCCTAACAACATAGTTGCCACTGGGTGAACAAAAAGATCTATGAAATCTATATAAGTATATGGAGAGTCATATTGGTGGATTAATGGAGTCTAGAAGACTACGGATCTAGGGTTGCCTCCGGTATCAAGATTTTGAAGTGGAAATGGGAATTTATCAGCTTGATAGTATAGGAAAAGAAGATATAAAACTGATGAATACTTGAAAACTCTTTCATTGTCCATTCTCATGAACTGATCATGCATCTTATCTGCAATGAACTTGGCATAGTCAAACATGATGGTAGGGGTTGTCCATGAGTGTAAATAGACATGAAGGCTATAATAATCTCATCAACAAACTCATTGGTAGTCTAGCCTAACACACTAGATATCATTGTTATGATGTCTCGACCAAGTTCAGAGAATATGGTCCACATGTATGGAGGAGGGTCCTTTGGAATGTATTGCTCTTCCCTGATGAAGGTCTGGAATAACTGAGCAAGTTTGATGGAGGTGATTGTAGGGAATCTATTAAGTAGGTCTCCAGTAGAAATGGGAGTCAGGTTTTGGCCTGGTTGCAACTGCAGTATTTCATTGATGGATTCAACAGTGATGGTGAATAATACAATATGGTTAGGAGTCATCATTGCTCTTTGGCTGGCTGGGACTGTAGTTCATATGGCAATAGTGGACAATTTCAGGGAAGATATGAACTCTAGGGAATTGGTACTTGGGCAAACTTGATTCCCAAAGACCTATTTTGTATGAATGGTTTAATACTGGTCTCTGTACCTGTAGTATAACTTCAGTGGGGATTCTTGGACAGAGGTGTCTTTGATTTGAAAGTCTTTGTCTGCCAAAGGGAGATGGTCTAAGTCCCGGTGGGGAGTAGAAATTGGTAGGACATTCAGTGCAACTGGAGCAACCATCCTTGGTTCTTGTGGATTCAAGGATGGGGGTGAAAGGTTTTCAATCAAATTGGGGGCAAATTGGTTCAATTCATAGTAGTTTAGGATTGTTGGCAATTGTTTTACTTAATTACTTAATAACTTTAAAGCAATTGACTAACAAGTTTGGGAATTAACAGGGTTTCTCAGTGATTTTGGCTAAATACCTGGTTTTGGCTCTGAGTGAGTTAATGGGCGACTGTGCGCAGTTTGCAGGAAGTGTACGTGTCTAAAGAGTGGTTTGGAAGTTCAACAACTTCAGCAGGTTGGCAGTTGGACGTGGGTTGACGGTTGCACGTACTCTGGTGCTTGTATGGAGGTATGAGCGGTCTTTTTCATGATAAAACTAAAACTAATGAGTTTTTTGGTTTTATTTGCAAAGTCAACCAATTTGGCGGGCACACGGGGAAAGTACATTTGGCATTAAGCAGGGGATGAGACGTTTTGTCGTCTAGTGGAAGGTGGTAAACGGGTTGGAATCGCACCGCTTTTGGGTTGGAGTGGTTTCGAGGGGAGGCCACCTGATGCCATTCATCGGGCACCACGTAGCATTGGGGTGAAAAGCAAAATCACCCATATTGGGTGGGTAAAGTTCGACCTTCGGAGGCCGCCCGATATGATCATCAACCATCAGATCAAATGGGGCCTGATCGTATGGCGATCGTGGCAGGGTTTTGACTTGAGGTTTAATGGAGGGGCTTGGCAGAGGTTAAAGAGTGGCAGGATTAAGTTAATGAATAGATTATGGCAGATTAAAGGCGTCGGGGGTGATTTCATTGGCAGATGGTTTGACTTGTAATTAACCACAAATTGATTAATTATGTCAGGTTTTATTCATAAATTTTATATTTGAAACTTTCGGGGCGGGATATTAATATTAGGGGTTTTAATAAATACATAGGGGAAAAGGGTTATTTTCTTGGGAGTTAATATATAATAAAGTTAAAATTTAATATGAACGAAGCAGAGAATGTTTTAGCGCTAAGTGTAAAATGAATTCTTTGAAATATGTTTTTGCCTTTCACATAGAAAACATAAAAACTTAGGCTAAGTGTATATTTATGGGTTTTTGTGGAAAAGGGGTTTTTACGTGGTGGGTGATTACTTTTCTAAGGTTTTACCTTTAGAGAAATGGGTTTATTAGGGGAAAGTGAGTTTATTTGGGAATATGAGTGAATTTGAAGGGGGTGAATGCTTATGAGGGGACTTTAAGTTCTTAGGACCTATAATTTATTGGGCCGAGGGTCCGGTCCCTCCAGAAGTTAGAGAAATGCTCTGAGACCCTTTAACTTAAGATTTTAGGTACTTTAAGACTTTTCTTGGAGATTAGTTGAGTGGAAAATGTAATGAATGAGGGAGGTTAATAAATTGACTTTATGTGGTTTGATAAATGCTCAATTTTCATCCATACTTAGAACTTTGATGATGAAGGTGAATAATATGATCTTATCTAATCAATCATCACAATTCTGTAACCAGTCTTCTACTTACCCATCTACTCATCCTACCATTTTTACTTCTCTTTATTAGGGTGCACTTAAGCTGGCAAACCCTTTATCAAAAAATTTTCTTTTGTTTTACAAAAGTAATCTATCTAAGTCTAACCTTATTACATCCAAGGGCTCAAATTAAAATGTTGAGATCCTTTTTATTTACTCTACCTATCTACTTATCTGCCAAGATTAAACAGTTTGGTTAGATCTTATTCTCTATCTCTAAGCATAAAATTGAAAACATGAAATAGCCAAGCTTAAACATTTTGACCATCCATGGATTGTGGCAAAGTTAACAAGCTGCACACAATCTTTTATTCTGCATCAAAAGTAAATAGTAGTGGAATTTTTACTTGCACACTTCATGGTCTTTTTTTCTTTCTTGGGGTTCATTTTTTCATATTTTTTTGACCCTTTTTATTCTTTTTGTCCTTTGATTTTTCTTTTAGGACATACCCTCTTTACATTTTTTAATTTTTTTGATTTTTTGAATATGGAAAACATTTGTAGAAAGCAAAGGTATGTACATATTATAGATTTGACCTCAGCCATTCAAAAATTATGACACCTATTGGTATAGGAACATAACAGAACTCATGTTACACTGCCCTTGTCTCCTCTACCTTAGCTGAGCAATTCAACTTCCATATATGCATGAGCTATTTTGGGTTTATTGATCAGTTAACTGACAAATATCTATGTTAGATTGTTGTCCCATTGCTAAATTG
>APFE031723756.1:0-21901 GCA_000404065.3 Pinus taeda
CCCCCCCCCCCTCTCAGTATTATTTCCAACAGTGATCTATTGTGTCTCTTTTGCTAGCCGACATGACTTCAATTTAAATTATTTTTCTAGCCAACGTGACAAAGTTTTTCATAATTTTTCTTGCTTGTATTCAAGAGGATTGTGCTAGTCTTGGAGGGCTATTCTAGACACTAGGTAGCTTCATATACATTACAAATATTCTCAAGAAGAGATATTTAATATTATTTTGACTCTTTGACTTTCCTAGACCTATGGAATGTGTAAGAAACTCATTCATATAATTTACAAAAATAATATTTCTTTTCTTTACAAGTACAAAGATAAAAATTACATGTATAAATACCGAACCTAGTTACATTTTCTTCAACATTACCATCATTGTTAGGACACCATTGATTCCTCGTTCGAAGGCTATTGAATGGGTAATTAACACAAATATATAGGTAATAAGGTTATTATAAATGATGATTAGAAACTTATAGCATCCTCCTAGACATTAGAGATTGAAGAGTAGTATAGACTTCGCCACTATGAAAGCACACGATTACTAGTTTCATTGAAAAACGTCATGGGATAATGACATAAAAAAATTAGCAAATTGGTTGGTGGAGGATAAAAGATTTTATGGGAAAAATGATAGAATAAAAAAATGATCTACTTAAGGGATCCATACATTTATGCTATGGTATTAATGTGTATATTTTATGGACTACCTAATGGCATCCACTTCAAAGATGCATGGTTTCTCTAGTCCATGCTATTATCACTATGAGAGCAACTTTCAACTGGGAATCTATCTTGTCCCATTCCTTGAACATTGCAATTGAAAGAGCTAAAATTCCCAAATATGAAACATTTACCACATTTTAAATGAAATGATATTGGGTACTATCTATGCTAGAATCCCTTTCCCTGGGTTGAAATGGATTTCGAATATAACGGATAGTCCAATTCACATTTATTATCAGGCCATGCAGGATAATACATACAAAAGGAATAGCCCCAAGGGATAGCTCAATTGGTCGAGTTCCCGTTGCTAAGTACCTTGCCAATTGGGAGGTCACAAGGTCAAACCTCCTCGACGCCCTTGGGGTAAGGCCAGACCAAATAAGCCGACAGGTAGATCCCTTCAGGTGGATCTACCCGAATTATTAACTATGGATGTAGCAACCACTCAGTGGCCATGAACCGCAGTTGAAAAAAAATAAAATACAAAAGGAATCATGCACAGTTCTATGATTTCTTCCTTTCTCCCCTTTATAAATTGTTATTTTGTAAAGAGTGCCATGTGTTAAGTAATGAGGCAATGAAGCTATTAAGAAGCATTGACAACTGGTACCTTCAAGAAGATTATACATGCTTGAGAATTTAAGGGGACACTACTCCCCTTCACATATTATCCAAATATCTACCCAATAGATTAATTTTTGGAGAAATTGCTTAGTAAAGTATTCTTCAAATTTTTAATGCTTCAATGCCAAAGGCTCGAGTAAATGAACATTTATTCCATATCACATAATATTTTGGAAATTATGGACTCATGAATTCCTAACAAGCTAGATAACAAGCCAATGTGATGATGGAACATTGGTTTCCTCAGGGACAACTCAAGAAGCATGACCCTCTAGGACTAGTCACAACACATTGTGTAGTCACCTGTCACAAGATGTTATTCCCATGAGCATTGGGATCATGGAGTGCCATATGAGAATGCATCTACATGGGAGGAAGAATTGATGGGAATAAGATCAAAATATTTCATTTCCACTCATGGCATGACCTCTAATGAATAGATAGAGAGGATCAAATAGAAATTGGTTAAGGTTGAGAGGTTAGTAAAGAAAGGGGTAGAATATAGACTTAGAGTTAAAGAGGAAAAGGCTAGACAATTAAGAGGATTAAAGGATTAGTGAAAAGGTTGATAGGGAAAGAGAAGTAGAAGATTGCATACAAGAGGAGGAAGATGAATACGAAATATCATGGAGGGCGGGGGGTTAGTAGCAGCTAAACTAGAGAAGACATTAAACAAGGAGAAAGTTGAAAGGAAAATAATTTAAATTATAAAATGGAAAAAAAATAAAGAAGAGATCTCAAAATACAAAGGATATAATCAAGGACATCAATTTACATATGGACCATCTAAGCAACCTAAAAAAAGTGAATTGGTCCAATCCCAAGTAGTTTCATTGAATTAACCATACAAGATTTAATTATTCCAAAACAAGGAATAGCCAGAGGAAGGGGAATCAATGATAAGTATACTATAGTGGAAAAATTAGCTATACCTGGCAGTTGGGAGAGTACTTTATCATGGTGAGATCAAAATATACTAGAACCTATTTAGGAAATGGTAGATCTAGAATTGATAACCCTATAATAAAAGAAAACAAATCATATTCAAGTAAACATAAAGAATAATAATAGAATCAAATAATGCAATCATCTACACAATAGTGGAACAAGTGCTAGACACAAAGAAAATTAGTTTGACTAAGTTTCTCTTTGTTAGGTTAGCTATCACTCATGATGCCCTTGATAAAACCACTGCAACGAGAATACCTTGTAGCAAAGGTTTTTATGAAATCTCAACCCAAAAAATTATACATTCTTTATTTATAGTGGATATTAGTAGGTGGAGGTGGGTGATTAGAGGTTTTAGCAAAGAGTTTTTTCATCGTATGCCATAAATTGAAAAAATGCACCAACACACTAACTAACATAATGCACCAGTGCTTCATTAAACAATAGCACCGATATCAATTACTACTATAAAAAATAAATACTAAAATATCATATTTAATATAAATTTGTATACAATATTCCGATGCTTCTGAAAATATATAGAACACTGGAGCACATAATAAGAATGCACTAAACATAGTACATGTTTTTATATTATTCAATTAAAAATTTATCTAATTTTTTTTATACATTACTAGGGAACCATGAAAATAATGCCCTTGTCTGTTACTAGTAATTGACGCCCCTTTGTGTTCCTAATAACTAGCACCCTAGAGCATTACTATTAACTAATGTTTGGGAGTGTCTAGACATGGAATCACCAAAAATACGAAAAATATAATTTTGAAAGCCCAGGTGTGTTCCATGTAATTAGCACCCTGAGGTGTCCTTATATAGAAGCATCAATACACTAAAATAAAAAATATTAAAATATTGTTTTTAATATATATTCTAGCAAAATATGCCAATGCTTCCAAAAAACATGAGCACCCTAGTGCATTTTCAATAAAACACAGCTTGATGAGTTGTAAATAAAAGCATTGATTTCATATATCGTTAAATTTTTTATGAAATTCTACTTTTTAATATCAGAATATCAAGCCATGACTAAGGTTGAATGTAGGCACATAGGATCCATTGTTGTTCTTTCATAACATGTCACATTCACATAGCCCTTTAGTATGCCACTTTCTCTCATGGTATCTTACCCTAGATCCATTGTTGTTCTAAATTGATAACAAGGATGAGACAATATCATCAAAACTTAAAGTAGTTGCATTACTACCTATGGCAACAACCAAACTATCACACAAGTCTGGTAAAGAACACATAAAATTGATATGTACACTTTCCTTCATCTGAAATCTTAATATCAATAGATAATATCTAGCTAACCACAATATTGATAGCATTTAGATGATGTCACTGAGTCCCCATTCTTTATCCTTAGGCTATACAACTTTTTCCACAAGAACAATTTGTTCACTAGGGACTTAGATTGATATAATTGTATGTAACTTGTTCTACAAAGCATTCATTGTAGTTTCTCCTAAATTTTTTTGTAATACTGAATAGGAGATGCATACTTGTTTGTTTCCTTTTGACCCAACTTGTTCTAGTCTTTAGTTGACATTCTTATTTGAGCAGTACCCGAATCCACAACAAGCTACTAATCTTTCTCCACAAACAAATCTTCCATTTTGAGCTTCCATAACTCAACATTTTTCCTATAGCCTTTGAATTGTTCATCATTTCCTTCCACCACAAGAATCGATTCTAAGATTTCTAAGAGGGGGAGATTTGGGCCCACTTTCTTCTTCTACCACCTGATACTACAGTGGAAAGCAAGAACCAATTAGAGATATGCCAACCCTTAGATCCTTCATGTGGTGAAATGCTAGGTTGCTTGTGGTTAGTTGCAGATATATTCTTATGGTGTAGAGGGTGTTAGGTGCTTGTCCCTTATTGTCACGACAATGGCACACTTCACATTTGATGGGAGCCACATTAGTTTTGATTTGATGTATTATGTAGATAATTTAGTTCAGAGACATCGATTGATTAGGTGGTCAAAGCTATTTTTGCGACAATTTTGTTTTGCTTTAGATTGTTGTAATTGTTTTTTTTTGGGAGGATATTCTTCCCCTTTGTGTTAGAGTTTATTCACTTTAATTTTTGATATGTTTCATGCCACACGATTGACAATACCTACTTTTCTCCCAAGCTTATGTTTGATTTACACATTTTAACCCTGTATAAATATTTGTTACAAAGAGATTGTTAATTAAACATAAAACATGCAATGTAAAACACACATCAACACATAGATTTTACACTGGAAACAAAAATCGAGAAAACCATAAATATTCTTCAATATATTCTCCTTTACTATATATATTTATATATTTCTTATGGCATCCAAAATCTTCCAATCCATTTGCCTTGGATTAGATTACAATTGTCGTTCCTTAACCAAAACTACAAAACCATGGGTTAAACCACCATATTGCATAAAATTGCTAAAGGTGAAAACTCTGTGGTTCCATCGAACAATTACTTAGGGGGGATGTTGCCCACCCTACGGTGTAGGAGCAAGTGCAATCTCATCCTTTCATGGTGTGGGAGTAGGTGTAGTCTCATCCTTCCCCAAGTTTGTTATTTGACTCTATTGTATCTATTTCTTGAAGACGATTTTTGGCTGGGAAACTGTGCCAAGAAATCAACTCAACCAACTTTAGGCTCACGCTGGCTCTTGAACCAAAGGGGGCTCCCTCAAATATTACGAGGATAATTGACTATTCATGGCAATGAAAATTAGACTTTTAAGCATAATGGCCAGATTTATGGGTTTGTTGAGAGATAGTTGCTAAGGGTTTCAAGGCTCTCAACTAATGAAGCCCTCACTTTCAGAAAGCCCAATCAAAGTGTCGACATCCAACTATGACATAACAACATTAGCTTAAAAGATGTAGATAAAATACTAAAGAAAATATCAACTAACAATCATACTAATTTTGAATATATCAACCAACCAATAATATTAAAATTCTCAAGAAAGGTTTTCAATAACTCAACAATAACACATATTGCAATTGTACAAAAGACAACCATATTTAAACACATCGTAACTAACATATAGGAACTAACGTAAATAGACAATTTATTTAGCTTTCCTAGTAAAGAATATAACTCTGTCAAAAGAAATAAGCCTAGCCTCTTCTGAGGATCCACACAACTTCAAACTGTACGAAGGAAAAAAAATAATAAAGACACAGGAAAGCACTCACGCAGAAAACAAAGCCTGTCACAAATCAAATCCAAAAGCTTTTAATTTAAAAATCCCAAATATCAAGGCCTTTTTCAGAATACAAGTGTTTTTGGCTCCCCAAAGGCGAACCTTTACTCCATTGAAAATAAAGAATATATGGGAAAATATACTTGTCAAGATGTTACCGACTTTCAGGAATAAAAATCTAACAATAAATTAAACATTGTCGATTTTTAATTTGTTACAATAAATCTAGAAAAACCTTCCTTGATTGTTCAATCACTGTCTTCAACCCTGGGACTGGTTGCTCAAATGTTGCCTCAAAATCCACCTTTAAATACGAAATTGATTCGCTGATGTTGATCTTGTTCCTTGAAATCTGAATTTGATTTGCTTGACTTCCACCGATGTTAGCCAGTTGTCTACAACAACTTCTCTAGACAACCTCTCCATAAATGTTTGATATATCATTGAACATTGAATTTGAATTTCAAATAATAACCTCCATACTTGCCAGATTACGTTTAAATAATTTACTTCAATATACATTGTATCCCTCAATATCTGGTCTCAATTGACTTTGGATGTTAGGAATAACTCCTTTGGCCAGGCGTTACACAGAATGTGGCAAGATTGAAGCCCTCTCGTGTAGATTCAACATTTTTCCAGACATTAAAGGAAGTTTTGTGTTCGGAAACCTTCAACCCTATTTAGCAGTATAACTAAACTATATTAAATCATAAATGTGCTTAGAAAGCTTTAATCTAAAACACATAATTAGTAATAATAAACCATATGCCTCCCTGAATTAAATGATGAAACTTTTTGATAATTGAGAAGCCATCCTGACCTGGGTAGCTGGCCTCCTTGAGAGGCTTCACTTTACAACTCTCAAATATGAAGATTGTGGTAGTGGAGGAACCCTCGTTGCCTTAGTGCCTACGATTTGTGAGATATTCAGAGAATCAAACTTCAATTTTACCGAAAGGTTGTCACAAAATATACAAACTCTAGGCTGAATAATGTTTGAAGGCAATTTTGCAACTGTAGATGCAACTCTTTACAATCTTCACTCAAACTTAAGCCCTTTGAATATTTAACTGCAACTGAATCTTGAGCAGAAAAACCTTGTATTATTGTACTACCTTTAGGATGCCAATCAAGACGTAACCAACAATGTATTTTCATTCTATTTGAACCATTACTGGCCTAAAAATTAGATTGAACAGTTAACCTTGTACCAGCTAATTCAAACTCCATTTTAACATACAACTTCGAAATTGGGGAAACATCTAATGTAGGCTGCAGGGGTACACAACCCAACATTTTGACATCACCAACAAACCACATGCATTACTTCACTTAGTTTTCCAAAGATTGGGGTCAAAATCTTGATGCGAACATGTGGAAGTTGGAATGCGCTCTGATTGCAGTAGTTTCCATTTTGAATGTTTTCCTTTCCCAGCTGTTGTGGGATTATTGGATCTATCTTCAAAGTTCAAACCCACATGAATAGAAAGAGGAACCCATTACCACCGCCATTTGCCATCATCTCTCAATCCAATACCATTTGGTAATGAAAAGCATGTGCTGAAACTTTAAATGAACATAAGGTCTTGCAATTAACTTTCCGCTCACTTTCCACCTGTGTTCCTTCCCACTAGCAATGATTTTCCCTGCAAAAACTACACCTTTCTCTTCCAACACACATCTCCAACAAGTCTTGTGATTGATCCCTTCCACTCCTTTCACACACACTCCATAATACTCCCAAGCTTCTGCCCTAAAATGGGTGCCCTGTAATATGTATCACAATTCTTTAGAAGTTATAGGAAACACAACAAGTGTAAACAACTGTAGTTATACTACGTTCCCCCTCTATAAATCGTAGCTAAAATAGGTAATTCAAAGTTCTCTTTTTCCAGGAGATGATTGTGGCTAAAACTATGAACGAAATGCCCTCAAATCTATAAGGATTTGGGTTATTTTATTTCAGCAAAAAGGTAGGTCGTTTTCAGCAAAATCATGTCCTTGGCTACACATTCGTGAGGCCTTTATTGCTGTAAATTCATCGCCATTTTAGCTTTAAAATGAGGTACTTTTCTTCAATTTTGTGGCTCTTAGGGCCAACAAAAGTGTGTCCCTTCTGTTGTAAAGGTTAACATAAACACAATGTTCCTATCGAGAGAGCTTGATAATGTGGTAGATCTCAACTGTCAGGGTTTTTTGAACCATGGAAACCTCACCCAATTCATGAATGCATGATTTGTGATGAAAAACCACACTACACATGTCTCCCAAATGATTCAAACATCACAGATGTCGAAAGCAGCAAACTGTAGTATGAACAAAACTAGGAAGTGGAATAACCGGGGGGCTGGGGGTTCTAGTGGTATTACAAACCACTAGTAGGTAACCTGAGACTTCCATGTAACCAAAACTATCTTCAAGAAAACAACAAATCGCAGACCCCCCTCCATTAAACGCCGAGCATGCGGGGAGGGAGAGGGGTTCCACTATTGAACTTCAACCATGCATCTGATGTGATTTTGTTTGAATCAAATTACACCATTGATCAAATTTGATGGTCCAATTTCTTTTCACCACACCCTTTATCCCATGCACATAATTCTTTTCAAATCTTGGATTGAATTTCTTTATAGGAAAAAGCTCCTTCTTAGAAGGTATTTCTTCTCTCAATGCCTGAAGATGCACTATACCCACAACATTTGTTATATAGTAATGGAGAAAACAATTTTTGCGGTCTTGATAGAACTATTAAGACTCCATAAATTGTACCCTCAATAAGGAATTGAAAAATAAGTAATGCAGACCACAGAGCAGAATAAAGTGCATCTAAACATGAAACTTTCATAGAGAAGAAATTGCCCAGTAAAGGAATGATTTAAATCTGCCCTTTTGAGAGATTCTTGGTCACACAAACTTTTAGTAATAATCTCGTACTGCATGAGGTTCATAAGGTTCATAATGATAATGATATAACTAAAGAGTCTTTACTTTCCCGCTGTCATGCTTATACATACGGGTGCTTATTGGCCTTAATCCATAACATGGGGAGCAAAAGATGTCTTCACCAATGAATTTACTTCTTCATAATGAAATACCTATAATATATTTTAAAATCTGAGCTGTCCTTGGAGACCTATAATTTAGAGTTCCAACCCGTGAGTCTCATTAAATATTTGTACTATTACTTTGTATTGCCTTAACAATTCCAGAGTCAATTAGCTTTAGCACGACCTTGATTAGAAGGAAATCTGGAGATTTCAAATCTGAATGCACAACACAATCCTCGTGTATTGTATTAACTGGCTTGAGAACTAGTACAACTCCACACCATATCATTGCTCATGTTCTAAAATTTGCTATGAAGCTGAAGCTTATATGAGGTAGATCCACTGAAATTGCTTTCCATAACAACTCCTCATATGACCAAGAATGTAAATGGTGAGTACATCTCAAGGAGATGAAAATACCTAAGGAAGCTGGTAGATTTTTGACAAAGCTTAAAATTTTAACTGTTTCATTTTTCCAAGAAAATGTTACAACATAGGCTCCAACTAGGCACTGCTTCCTCCTGTGGGATGCAAAAAACTATAGGCCGGGTGCCTTGAATATTTTGGGCATGGAGTCATACCAATCTCAGATCAATGATTTTTGTCTTTACCATGTAAGCAACAACTTGTAGATTACTTTGAAACCTATAACTTGTAAACTGCAACCTGCTCTGCTCAAACTGAAACAATCTATATACTACAAACTGAAATTGCTGGAAAAAATTGAGAAGAACTGCACACTAAATGCTCACAATGCAAACTTATTCCATTACACACCCCCCTACTCTATTCAACTAAAACTTTGCCATGTCAAGTGTAATCAAACTTCCATTGCAACTACGTGAAGAGTGGACTATCTGAAACATCTTGCAAGTAGCTAAAGATATGAAAAGAATATACATGATAAAACAAAAATTCCATGAGTAGCTTATACTTACAGCTACTAATAAGTATATTGCTAAAAGATGAAACATTGAAAAGAATTGAAGACTCCATCTTCTGTAGATATTTGAAACTTTTGATCTTTCTCAAGAGGAAGAAAAATATCATGCTGAATGTGATCTTTACTCTGATTAACAATACTGATCATTGAGCTAACACAACAATAAATGCATATGACATTTTGAAACCATTGGAATCTTTAGAGCATGGAATCACCAAATATAAACAAAGTGGAGCTACCAGGTGAAAGAAATGTAAACAATATCAAATGTCTAATCTTTGTTCATCATTGAAGAATAGATTTAATCATGTCATTCACCCAAGGAAAGATCTCTTCATTACTCTGTTCCCCAACAGCAACGCCAAATGTTGTATCTATTTCTTGAAGACAATTTTTGACTGGGAAACTGTGTTAAGAAATCAGCTCAACCTACTTTAGGCTCAAGCTGGCCTTTGAACCAGAAAGGGCTCCCTGAAATGTTATGAGGCTAATTGACTGTTCATGGCAATGAACAATAACCTTTTAAGCACAATGGCTAGATCTATGGGTTTGTTGAGAGGTGGTTGCTAAGGGTTTGAAGATCCTTGCTGCAACTAATGAATCCCTCCCTTTCAGAAAGCCCAATCAAAGTGCCGACATCCAACCATGACAGAGAAACATTAGCTTGAAAGAGATGGGTGGAAGACTAAAGAAGATATCAAGTAATAGTCATACTCATTCTGAATATATAAGCCAACCAATAAGATTAGAAAGTGTGAAGAAAGGATTTCAATAACTCAATAATAACACTTATTGCAATTATACAGAAGGCAACAATATTTAAATGTAGAACAACTAACATAAACAAATAATTTATTTAGCTTGCTCAATAAAAAATAAAAGTCTGCAAAAGCAACTAAGGGAGGTTGATAATTAGCCTAGCCTCTCCTTAGGATCCACACAACTTCAAACTGTACGAAGGAAAAAAAATAATGAACACATAGGAAAACACTTACACGGTAAACAAAGTCTATCATAAATTAAAGCCAAAGCTTTTTATTAAAACTCCCAAATATCAAGGCTTGGTATAGAATACAAGTGTTTTTTACCCCAAAAGTGAACCTTTAATCCATTGAAAATAAAGAATATATAGCAAAATATACTGCTCAAGTTGTTAACGGCTTTTAGGAATACAAATTTAACAATAAACTAAAAATAAAACAATTATTAATTTGTTAAAATAAATCTAAAAAATCCTTCCTTGATTGTTGAATGTCTGCCTTCATTCCTAGTATTGGTTGCTCAAATGTTGCCTCAAAATTTGCCTTTAAATTTGAAATTGATTCATTTATGCTGATCTCGTTCCTTGAAAGTTGGATATGATTTGCTTGACTTCCACCTACGTTAGCAAGTTGTCATACAATAACTTCTTCATAAATGTTTGATATATCATCGAAAATTGAATTTTACCTTTTTCCAGACACTAAAGAAATTTTTGTGTTCGAAAACCTGAAACTTTATTAGCAGTATAACTGAACTCCATTAAATCATAAATGTGCTTAGAAAGCTTTAATCTTAAACACACAATCAACGAAAATAGACCACATGCCTCCCTGAAGTACATGATGAAATTTTTGATAGTTGAGAAGCCATCTTGAACTAGGTAGCTAGCAGACTTGAATATCTTCACTCTGCAGCTCTCAAATATGAATATGGTGGCAATGGAGGAACCCTCGTTCCCTATGATTTGTGAGATATTCAGAGGGTCGAACTTCAATTTGATTAGAAGGCTGTCACAAAATCTACAAAATCCAGGCTGAAGAATTTTTGAAGGCAATTTTACAGCTGTAGATGCAACCACTTTACAATCTTCACTGAAATCCAAGCCCTTTGAATATTTAACTGCAACTGAATCTTGAGCAGAAAAACCCTGTTCTATTGCCTACACAGTGCCAATCAAGACGTAACCAATAATGTTTTTTCATCTATTTGAACCATTACTAGCCTTAAAATTAGATTGAAATATTAACCTTGTACCAACTAATTCAAACTCCCTTTTAACAAACAACATCAAAATTGGGAAAAGATCCAATGCAGGCTGCAGGGCTGCACAACCCAATATTTTGACATCACCAACAATCTACAGGCACTGCTTCATCTAGTTTCCCAAAGATTGGGGTCAAAATCTTGATGCGAACATGTAGAGGTTGGATTGCACTCTGATTACAGTAGTTTGCATTTTGAATATTTTCCTTTCCCAGTTGTCATGGGATTATTGAATCTATCTTCAAACCCACACGAAGAGAAAGAGGAACCCATTGCTACTGCCATGTGACATCATCTCTCAATGCAAGGCCATTTGGTAATGAAAGCAAGTGCTGAAACTTTGAATGAAGATTAGGTCCTGCAATTAACTATCCGCTCACTTTCCACCTGTATTCCTTCCCACTAGCAATGATTTTTCCTGCAAAAATTGCCCCGTTCTCTTCCAACACATGTCTCTAACAAGTCTTGTGATTGATCCCTTTTTCTCCTTTCACACACACTACTGAATACACCCAAGCATTTGCTACAAAATGTGAACCCTGTAATATGTATCAAAATTCTTTAGAGGTTACAAGAAACACAACAAGCGTAAATAGCTGTAGGCATACTACATTCCCCCTCTTTATAAATCGTAGCTAAAATAGGCACTTCAGAGTTCTCTTTTGCTAGCCGACGGCTAAAACTATGATAAAAAATGCCCTCAAATCTATTGCAATTTTGGGTTATTTTATCTCAGAAAAAAGTGGGCCATTTTTAGCTACAAATTCGTGAGGGCTTTGTCGTTGTAAATTCATCATCATTTTTAGATTAAAAATGTGGTTCTTTTCTGCAATTTTGTGGCTCTTAGGGACGACAAAATTTTGTCCCTTATGTTGTAAAGGTCAACATAAACACAATGTGCCTATCAAGAGCGCTTGATAATGCGGTAGATCCTCAAATGTTGGGGTTTTTCAAACCATGGAAACCTCACCCAATGTCATGAACTAATGATCTGTGATGACAAAACCAATACACTTGTCTCCCAAATGATTTGAACACCGTCGCTGTTGAAAGCAGCAAACTGTGGTACGAAGAAAACTAGGAAGCATGATCGTAGCGGGGAGGTCCTAGTGGTATTAGAAACCACTAGCATGGGTCTCACTGTTAACCTGAGCATGCCATGCAACCAAAAATGTTTTCAAGAAATTAAAAAATCGTGGACCCCCTTCATTAAACGTCGAGCATGTAGGAGGGGTCCACTATTTAACTTCAGTCATACATCTCATGTGATTTTGGTTGAATCAAATGACACCGTTGATCAAATATGATGGTCCAATTTCTTTTCACCACACCCTTTATCCCATGCACAAAATTCTTTTCAAATCTTGGAATTAATTGCATGATAGGCATAGGCTTCTTCTTCGAAGGTATTTTTTCCCTCAATTCCTAAAGATGCGTTATACCCTCAACATTTGTTATATAACAATGGAGAAAATTGTTTTTACGGTCTTGATAGAACTATTATGACTCCATAAATTGCACCATCAATAAGGACTTCATAATTAAGTAATGCATGCCACGGAGTATAGTAAAGTTCATCTAAACATGAAATTTTAATAGAGAAGAAATTGCCTTTGAAGGAATGATTTAAATCCGCCCATTTGAGAGATTCTCGATCACACAAACTTTTGGTAATAATTTCGTACTACATGAAGTTCATGACGATAATGATATAACTAAGAGTTTTTACTTTCTCATTGTCAAGCTTACATATGGGTGCTTCTTGGCTTTAATCCATATTATGGCGAACAAAAAATGCCTCCGCCAATGAATTTATTTTTTGATAACGAGATGCTTATAATATATTTTCAAATGCGAGTTGTCCCTAGAGACATATAATTCAGAGTTTCAACTCATGAGTGTCATTGAATAATTGTAATATATATATATTTTAACCACATGGTGAATCGGTAACTGCCAGTCCTAATCTATGGGAGACCCAAGATCAATCCTTGTAGCTGCCACTATAACACCAAGAGTACATCCAACTACCTGCAAGTCGATATACTAAGATCTTATGGTTTTAGCAAAGCAAGACTCTCGTGCCGCCAAGGCGGGGGTGGGGAATCTGCTTCTCGAGCATCCACCACAGCAGGCCAGTGTCATTGAATAGTTGTAATATTACTTTGTATTGCCTTAACAATTCTAGAGTCAATTAGCTTTGGCACGACCTTCACCAGAAGGAAATTTGGAGATTTCAAATATGAATGCACAATACAATCCTCATGTATTGTTTAATTCCCTTGAGAACTAGGATAACTCCACATCATATCACTGTTCATGTTCCATAATTTTCTCTAAGACTCAAGCTTATTTGAGGTATATCCATTGAAATTTCTTTCCATAACAACTCCTCAAAAATGACCAATAATGTCAATGGTGAGTGCATCTCAAGGAGATGAAAACACCAAAGGAAGTTGGCAGATTTTTGACAAAGCTCAAAAAATTTAACTACCATTTTGACATGAAAATTTTATAACAAGATCTCTAGCACAAGGTATAAACATTTTAGTATCTCATCTCAATCATTTTGTAAGCTCTACCTTGAATGTGATGAATGCACCCGAAACAAAGGATAAAGATGGTGGAGATGCAACTCCTTCATAAATTCTCAGTTCAAATAATCTCTCTTATGTGTCTTTGGTTTTTTGTATAAACTCTTAGCTCAATTGTTTGAAAATACTTTATGAATATTGTACATGCCTTCCTATCAAGCAAAAGGATAAAATAAGTGGAATTAGTATCTTTCTAAGGATGAAACTTTGCTATGAAGATTATTTTTTATATTTTCTACAAGTTTTAATTAATATTTAAATTTTCTACTTTGTGTGTGTGTGTGTGTATACAGTGTTGATGGGCCTCCCAAGTAGGTAAAACATAAGGCCCATCTAACCACTCCTATGCACACAAAGGCTACAAAAAACCTTCCTTTTTGCACTTAATAACACCTTCCTACCTTAATGAGTTCTTAGGAGGGTCAAGGAGATTTTTCATGCTTTATGTGCCTAACATGACTATTGTGCAAGATATTAAGGATATTTTGCACAAATTTTGAAGAGATCTAGCCAGGAATATTCGTGGAGCCTACTCCCTACTATAGAATACTCCCAACTTGGCTAGCTGGGAATAATAATTACTCCTTCTTGCTATTGTGTGGTGACCCAAGAAACATGATCTAGTTTTTTAGGGATTTTGGAGGGAAAACAACCCTCTCCTCAAGGAGGCTCCCCCCTACCCATTTTGTATAAATAGAGAGATCCAATAGCATAGTAGAAGCAATAGAAGTAGAAGAATAACAACATAAAGCATCAAGAGAAGTTAGAGCCCAAGTTCTGCAACTTTTCCCATGTATGAGAAATTGTTCAGTTAATGATAATAATCTTTGGTTCCACTTCTTAGTTTTCTTTTCCTTAAGGGTTCTAAGATTCCTTGGGTTCGCGCCCACCCCAAGTGCTTAATATCCCTCTTGTACCATTTTTTTATGCATTTATTTATCTCTGCAACTTATTTTTGAATATTACTTTTATGAATGGTTATTTAGCTTGTTTTCGAACAATCCTTTCTTTCACAATATCTGAGCATTAGATGATGACATTAGTAATGGTAATATTGTTCAAATAACATTCATGTTTATGCATTTAAGTTCACTTTGATTGCTATTGATTATTTGCTGTCCATCATTCTTGTTTAGCTGTGTCTGTGTAGTCCCCTATTTTGCAGCCATAGGAAACCCCTATAGTCGTGTATCTTGCTGAATAAACCTTACCACCATTGATGTGATGAATTGGAAATGTGTTCCTTATCATTTCTTAGCCCTTATTTTATTTTGCTTTCCACCCTTTCCTGAGCATATTTCCCTGCACACTGGACTATCCCCTGTAGCGAAGCATGGACTCATGTAGTAAGTAGTTTGTAACTTGCTTCTAAAACTTACACATATTTATGGTTTTCCTTCTTTGATGTATTACAATGCTCGTGGAACCCTAAAAATGGAGCTTATAAGTATAGAGATGAAGTAGATTCCTTTACCTATATTTCTATAGAAATTGTATTTTAGTTCAAGGATTAGGGTTTATTGTTTGCAAGCTTTTACTTCAACAATGTGCTTGCTTTCCTTTCAAAGTATACTAGATATGCTTTCATTGCCATTAGCATAGGTTTAATTTTTTTCTTTCATTCCCCGCAATTTCAATATTTCCTATAACATAGAATAGTTAGATTGGTCTCCGTATTACCAGATTTGATCTCAGTGCTTCCACCTACATAAAGATCAACAAAAGAAAGAGATAGTGCTTGTTGCACATATAGTTCTAACTCCTCTTAAGATTGTATGAATCCTGGGTCAACAATTAAATCTAAGACCATCAAGTGCATAGGCTGAAGCATTGTTGCTGCAATACCAAGTGCCATCAAGTGCTTACTCCGCAATGCCCCAGGGCATATGATTTATCCATATGCACCAACATGTATCTTTATGAGGCATACTGAAATTGGGTAAAATAAAAACTTATCGAACCAAAATTCATTATCAAAAACATTTTATTTTGTGCTTTTAATCACTTTGACAATCATTGGTGCTGACTCTAGTTAGATGTCTTCCCTATCTCTAGTGATCCATAACATTTCCACCCCATCTTACAATTTTCTCGATGATTTCAAGAAAAAATATTACTCACCATCTTTCATTTACTTGGAAACCATGCCTCCTTGTGTGGCAAGAGTCCAAGTAAATGGCTTATTACCTTTCTATTTTAACTTTCATTGGTTTAAAATTTAAACTTAAATTTGGATTTTTTTTGTTTTGTTTTTGTTTTTAATTGCATGATGTTCCCATATCATTCATGTTATGTAACCAAATCAAAATAGCACAAAAACATAAGAAAATATAGATCAATTGATCCAAAAATGGATCCTAGATAAACATCTAAGTCTAAAAGACTTCATGCAAGAGGTAAAAGGTGCCAAATGGCACAAATCCTTTGTAAATCTGAGGAAAATTAAAGTCGCAAGCTGCTCCCAGAAATAGTCTCATTGCAAAGATCTTCTCATTCTGAATCCAACCCAACTTGAATGGGTGAAAACGGGCTTCAGATGAAGAAGTTATCATGAAAAGAAGCTCCCCTTGTTCTTTGAGAAAATAGGCTAAAAACATGAAAAAAACCATGAAATCGAGCCTATCGGAGGCTTAAGGCAATAGTGAACAGGGGCTGTCGAATCTGGCCAATCAACGGTCCAGATTTGATTGACGAATCACAATTGGCGAGTCGGATTGGAGGAAGGCACATAACATGCATGGGACCAGGCCAATGGGATACCACGATCGCCGATATCGGCGGATCGCAATTGGCGTTGGCTTAGACCCTATTATATGGAAAGGCCTCAGACTTGTGTGATCTGCGATTGCGACTTGTCGTATCGCAGTATCGCGTCGGCATGTTACAGTGGAGTGGGGCCGATATATATATATATATAATATAATATATATATATATATATATATATATATAATATATATATATATAATATATATATATATATATATATATATATATATATATATATGCACGATGCAATAGCTGGACCCGATGGAAAAATAGGCGCTATCTCATAAGATTTGAGATCCGCCAAATGTCATTTTTAATGTTTTTCACATGTTTCGTTTATTAAACAAAATACAAAGGGATAAAGGCCCGATGCAATATTATAGACCCGAAAGGGTTTATTAACACTATTACATATAAATTCAAGTCTGATAAGCGAGATTTTTCCATGTTTTAATGTATTTTTAAATACGAAGAGGAAAACCATGAAGTAGGCATTACAATGTGCGATAGAGATTATGGACGAACCCGATGGGAGTTTAGGGCACAGTTATGGGAATTTCAAGTCTGGATGAACAATGTTCTGTGGATTCTTCCACGTTTGGCAGCGTTTTCCTATGTTAACAGAAAATGATTGTTTCAAAGGATTGCAAGCGCCGATTGCCCTTCCATTACGATAGAGGTGGCCACCTTCCCTGAAAGAATTAACAAATGATTGTTAAATGCTCAAAAGGGGATTTGAGCAGACAAAGGCCGGGAGCTGAAGAGCTCGAAGGGGAAAACAAACAGACAACGCCGATTTGGATTAAAAGCCATGAATGTCAAAGACAAAGGGGCTAAATGAGTTGTTGATGGCTGTCGAAAGACTGCTGGTTGTTGCTGAGTGATTGTTGGTTGCTGTCGTTGATTCTTGAGAGTTTGTTGCTGAAGCAGAAGCCGAAGAGAGCAACGCAAAAAGACAGTAGCAGAAGGAGAGCACAGAAAGCAAAAGCAGAAGTGCACGCAACCAAGGGAGTCACTTGGAGTTCAAGTGAAAAGCCTAGAGAGAGAGCTATAACCTAATAGAAGGTAGAAAGAAGCCAGAGCAAAGAGTGAAGAGCCGAGAGCCAGAGCCAAAGAGCCAGAGTCAGAGCCAAGAGCCAGAACCAAGAGCCAAAGAGCCAGAGCCAAGAGCCGGAGCTTCAAGAGCTAGGGGATAACATGGTGTTTGAACCCACTGTTTATGTGTAGAACAATAGGAGTTGAGCCAAAGAGATTGTAAAAAGACTTATACCATAATCCCAGAGAGCCTAGGAGAGTTGACTAGAGCTCACGGAGATGTAGCCCAAGAGTTGTGGGTGAACTCCTAATTAATTTGTTGTCTTATGTGTTTGTTTTTAATGCTACATTATTCACTGTTATATATATAGATATATATAGATATCAGTAAGCACATTTACATATCAACACAAACAACAGATTTTTAAAGCATATAATCAATTTAAGACAAACATAAGCATACACCTATATTTTCAAGCACATATTTAATTCCGCATTGGTTAATCATTTAAGACTTGGGAATATTCAAGCTTTGGGAGTGGGAGAGGTTTTTGTAAGTTAGACAAGAAACCTAAGAGCCCCATTTTCAGATCATCAACGACTAGATAATAAGCCACTTCCAGAGGGGAACCTCCCTTTACATCACATAAATGAACAGTTCTTGGATGATTCAAATGAAAATACCTCCGTGGTATATATAGGAGTCTAAAGGGTCAAAATATAATTAGGGCCTATATAATAATAATAATGTAAGTTCTCAACAATAACAATAGTGGGTTTCTATGTGGCACAATAATCACAATATGAGGGCTACACTAGTATTATAGGGACCTAACATGTTGATCTGAAAATGGGGCACTAAAGGCTTATTCTGAACTTACAAGAACCTCTCCCACTTCCAAAGCTTAATTATTCCCAAGATATTATGATTAACCAATGCGGAATTAATAATGCTTGACAATAGGTGTATGTTGGTGTTTATTTTTGACTATTTATGTGCTTTTAAAATTCTGTTGTTCATGCTGATATAACATACATATAACAGTGAACAATGCAGCAATAAAACAAACACACAGAACAACAAGTTAATTAGGAGTTCACCCAAAACTCTTGGGCTACATCTCCATGAGCTCTAGTCAACTCGACTAGGCTCTCTGGGATTATGGCAACAATCATTTTACAAGCTCCTCACTCAACTCCATTGGTTTACACATAACTCAATGGCTTTAGACACCATCTTATCCTTGGCTCCGAAGCTCTCAGCTTTCTGGCTCTGCGCTCTCACTCTAGCTCTTGGCTCTGGCTCTGGCTCATGGCTCTGGCTCTGGCTTCTCTAAGCTCTCTCTCAGCCTCTACATGCCTCTGTGATTCGCTTGACCTCCAAGCAATCCTCGACAACCTTCCAATGACCTTTCTGCAGCTTTGCTACCTGTCATTCATGCTCTCAGGCTCTCTATGTTGTCTGCTTATGCCTGCCTATTCTCTATTTTAGCAACTCCCTCTTCTGTCTCTGACATTGAGTAGCTTTTAAGCCTATCGGCGCTTGTCTGTTCGTTTCCCATTTCGGGCTTCTGCATATAATCATCCCTTTGTGACTCTACACATTCTCTGCTCCTTGTCTGTTTAAATCCCCTCTGAGCATTAAACAATCATTGTCCAAAGCCTTCAGGCATTGTGGCCACCTATGTTTAAACAGACAGGACCACTAGTGCAGTTAAAATCCCCAAAAAGTCATTTCTCTGTTGACATAAAGAAAATACACAGAAATGCTGAAAAATTCACCAAATCTCTTTCTATCAGACTTCAAAAATCATTGAATCCGCCCTATAATCCTTTCGAATTTGCCTTTGGTCGCTATCATGAGCCCACTGTTGATCTGGGTGATCTTTGATCCAACAGTTGATATTTCGTTTCAGGTGGCTTATATGCACGGAGGTTACCCACCCGAACAGGCGGTTTTCTCTCTCCTCAACCAAGCCACATGTCGGCTAGTGTATGTGTTCGGGCCGCACCCATTCAAAACCACTTACCTCCTGAGGCTCACCCGAAATCCCGCTCATTATGGAACTTAAATAATATAAGGCTGTGTCTATAATTCCTTTGGGTCTGACTCTTATCGTTTTGGAAGCATTTCCTTTGTATTTAATTTATTTAATGAAAATGGGAAAATACATAGAAACCCTTTTTACTTGAACTCTCTCTCTCTCTCTCTCTATATATATATATATATATATATGTTCGCATCCATAAACCCTTTCAGGTTCTTCTTAAGTCGCATATCACATCGCATAGCGTACAAAGGAATATATAGAAAAATCCAAAAATACGAATCTCAAAATTTATACAATCGGGTCCATAATCCCTATCGGGTCTGGGTCCCAATTGTTAATCACAATCACAACGGCCCGGGGGTCTGCCCTTTGGGTATGTCGATTCGTTGACGTCGATATCGACGATCGCATGTCACGTTGGCCAAGGGGGTTCTGTCTATTGACTACGCTGATCACCGACGCCGATATTGGTGATCACAATGTCGCATTGGCACGGGGTCCCATCATTGGGCGAAGGCTTACCTCTGATGCGATAAGTCACAGTCAGAGGTTCCTTTGGCCTTCGCGTTAAGTCCTCCTCTTGACCCATCTCCGATGCGATTCCCCTTTATAAGGGTTTTTTGCCATTTTTGAAAATTTTTCCTCTTTTTCCAAAGAACAAAGGGCAACTTCTTTCTGTGTTAACTTCTGCCTCCGAAGTCCATTTTAGCCCATTCAAGTTGTAATAGATTCATAAGGAAAACATCTTTGCAATGGGGCTATTTCCAGGAACATCCTTGGACTTCCATTTTCCTATGTGAGGAACACTTAGACTTAGGAGTCTATCCAAAATCCATTTTGGATCATGCCCTCCCACTCAAGAACTTTTGGTCTCCAAAATACTGATATACTGATCTGAATAGTAAATGAGAGTAACAACACCCTCTTCTTTTAGCCTCCACATGCTTGCATTTGCATAGTGCCTCTAAACCAAAGCCTTTGACCACTTTCCTTCCTGGATGTGCTAGTCTTCCTAGGAAGAATTGTCTTCCTCCTTGCCTTCCTGTAGAACTCTTGTTGAGATGGTCATAGAAGGTAGTTTGAACTTCTCTACCTTGATCATTGATCCAAGGTGGCTCAAACAAATGTGAAGTACATCTGCTTCACAAAAACTTTCTTTTGTACCTGTTTGAAAAGCTGTCAACAACAACTGTTAACAACAACATAAATACAAACAACAACTGGATGGACTAAACTCCCGCTTCACAAAAGACACAGATTTCACATCTTGTGAACACCTCCATGTCTTAAATATGCTTACAAATGATGGAATAGATAGCAAGCCCACAAAACATGCCCTTAAGACAAATGACCCTTCAAGTCAAGCATGTAGACAAATACCATTAGGACTCTTTTTCGAAAGATGAAACACTTCATTATTATCTCCATCAAGGAGACCAAGTTAATTTCTCCCAAGTCAATATTGCATTACATGCATGTCAAAGCAATCAACCCTACAAGTTAATTACACATACATGTTCAAATACAAGGAAAACATCACCATCCTTGTGTTCATGCACATCAAGCTCATGCATGCATTTCATCCTTCAACTTTCCCTTAAGCACATTGTACTTTCGAAGTTGAAATGAAATATAATGTTGCAGCAACAAAGTGAGCCTCCTGCTCAACTTTTCCATTCACCTTCTTGGTAGAAACTTGCAACTTTCATTCCATCAAAGAAATTCAAATAGATGCATCAATAGACATGCAATCTTAATTGGATAAGAACTCTAGCCATTTCTTACCAATCCATTTCAAAGGTCCTTCCTTTGTCTGCACATCAGCATCAACATGTGAATCATCCTAAGACACATCATTCATGGAATCTTCCTTTCCATTTCTACCATCTTCTCTTTCCA
>APFE031723756.1:31510-49391 GCA_000404065.3 Pinus taeda
ATCCTGCAACTCATAGACCATGATCCATATGTCTAAAAATAGGCATAGTCTAAAAATAGACTTTGCGCCAAAAATAGCTTGCGGGCCCACTTAGTGAAGGTGACTTCTTTTCACTAAGCTCCACCATCTTGTTGCATTTTCAACATTACGGAACTTAAATAATATAAAGCTACGTCTATAATTCCTTCAGGTATGGCTTTTATTGTTTTAGGCGCATTTCCTTTGTGTTTCGTTTATTTAACGAAAATGCGAAAATACATAGAAACCCTTTCTACCGGAACTCAATCTATCTATCTATATATATATATATATATATTCACATCCATAAACCCTTTCGGGTCCAGCTTAAATTGCATATCGCATCGCATAGCATACAAAGGAATATATAGAAAAATCTGAAAATACGGATCTCAAAATTTATACAATCAGGTCCATAATCCCTATCGGGTCCGAGTCCCGATCGTTAATTGCAATTGCAATGGCCCGGGGGTCTACCCTTTGGGTATGTCGATCTATTGACATCGATATCAGCAATCACATGTCACATTGGCTCGGGGTTCTGTTTATTGACTACGCCAATCGCCAACATCGATATGCCAACGCCGATATCGGCGATCGCAATGTCGCATCGGCCCGAGATCCCGTCATTGGGCAAAGGCTTACCTCCAATGCGATAAGTCATAGTTGGAGGTTCCTTCCGCCTCCACGTTAAGTCCTCCTCTCGACCCATCTCCGATGTGATTTCCCTTTATAAGGATTTTTTTCCATTTTTGAAGATTTTTCCTCTTTTTCCAAAGAACAAAGGGCAACATATTTTTGCAATAACTTCTGCCTCCAAAGTCCATTTTAGCCCATTCAAGTTGCAATAGATTTAGAAGGAAAAGATATCTGCAATGGGGCTATTTCCAAGAACATCCTTGGAATTCTATTTTCCTCTGCGAGGAACACTTATACTTAGGAGTCTATCCAAAATCCATTTTGGATCACATGCCCCTCTCCTTCAAAATGTGTTTTCCTCAATGCTTGAGTAGTTTTGGATCATGCTTCTATATGAAATATTCATCCTCCCATGTGGAATCTTCAACAGATAAGTTCCTCCACTTAATGAGATACTTTGAAATTGATCGATTCTGTAGATGTCATATTCTTGTTTTCGTGATTGCTTTAGGCTCCAATATGATTTTTCCTTCCTCGTCAAGTTTTGGAAATATAGTTTGAACTGGGAGCTTGTCACGTATAACCTTCATTAAGCATAAAACATGGAAAAATGGGTGTACTTGCGAAGATGCAGGCAACTCCAATTTGTATGCCATAGCACTAATCTTTTAGAACACCTTATAAGGGCAATAGTACTTGGGTGATAATTTATTATCCCTCTTAGCTTACTTGAGGGACATTTGTTTGTATGGTTGTAATCGTAAAAATACCCAATCATCCACATAAAAACTTCTTTCAGTGCGAAGCTGATATGCCTATTGCTTCATTTGATTCTACACCAAAGTCAGGTTATCCTTTAAGAGTTGGAGAATTTGTTGTTGATTCTCGATGTGGTATTCCACTGCTTGAACCTTAAAATTATCTCTTAAAGATGATGTGATGTATAGTGGATGATATCCATAAAGCACCATAAAATGGCATCATTTTAGCTATGGTATGGAAGGAAGTGTTATACCACCGTTCTGCCAGAGGTAACCACTTGACCCATTGTGTTTGTGTATTAGATACAAAGTAAGGAGGATATTGTTCCAAATAATTTCTCACTATCTTAGTTTTCCCATCAGATTGAGGATGATAACATGGGCTATAAGCTAATTGAGTACCAAGACAAGAAATTAATTTTGTCCAAAAATTTCTAGTGAAAATGGGATCTCTATCGCATACAATAATCTTTAGGTATCCATGTAGCTTTTTAACTATTTCCAAAAATCCAATAACGACTGTACTGTCTTTGAAAGGATGAGATAGTGCCCAAAAGTGTGCATGCTTGGTAAGTCTATCAACTACCACCATGATGACACTCTTTCCTTTGGACTTTGGTAAAACTGTTATAAAATCCATTGAGACCTCCTACCAACACTGACTTGGAATGGTTAATGGTTGTAAAAGACCCGGGGTCTTAATTGTATCAACTTTATTTTGTAGGAAAACCAAACATTTTGCTACAAACTTTTGAATATTAGATTTAAGGCCATCCCAAAAAATTTCTTCTTGACCCTATGGGGAGTTTTTAAAAATATTGAGTGCCCTCCTATAGGAGAGGTGTGGAATTCCAAAAGAACCTTTTGTTTGAGTTGGGAGTTCTTACATATATATAAGCGATCTTTGTACCATAGTGGATCATTTTTCTAGATAAATCTATCAGATCCATGATGGGCCTCTAAATTAGACATAAATTAAGGCCCATGCCTCTAAATTAAACATAAATTAAGGCCTATGACCATCCTTCAGCTCATTAAACCTCTCCTTTTGCATTAGATAATGTATTTTTAACTTTAATATATTCATTAGAAAGGTTTATGCATAATCGCATATTTGTACCTAATATTATTTATTTTTGTGGAATATTATGAAAATATTAGGCAGATTATGTAGATTTGGAGGAAGAGATAATTTAGGGACTTTCTCCCTACTACAGGAGAATCACTCTTAAATAATAAATCAACAAGATATTATGGAATTATGGCATAGATTGTGGAAATCCAATGATTGAGAAAATCTAGGAATGTGTTCCTTGCCATTTAATGCAGATTCCTAGTATTGGAAACCAGATCCACTAATCAAGGGATTTTGGTGGGGAAAGATTCCTCCATTCATGGGGAATGATTCCTAATCATTTTATATAAGTACTAAGTCAAATTTGGCTCTAGGGGAGGATTATCATTAGTGTTCTTGTGGAGAGAACTCATATTTCTACATCTCCATTGTATTTTCTTGCAGGGATGTAATTGTATTGATGAAAATAATGAAGATTGGTGTCATGTTCAGCTTATAAATCTTGTTCTCCTCCATAGGTCTCTGAGTTTCCTTGGGATTTTCCATCCCAAGAGCCTTAGAGCCCTTTTGTATCATTTTCTTTCCTTTTTTTCACTTCTTATTCACATGCATCTCTTGTTTTATTTCTTTCTATTTCTGCATTTAGTATAAATGATTTCTTGTTGTAGGATTGGGTTAAATGGTTGGTGTATGTTCTTTTACAGGATAAAAAGCATCATTTCATCCTTGGAAAAGCTTTGGAAGGTCATATTAATCATTGATATACTTGGATTAGCTTTCTTATTCCCAAATCTAGATTTCTGGAACTCCCTTGTGGCAAAGAATAATAAAATTCTGCGATTTTTTAGAGCATGCTAACGAGCTTCAACCATGTTGGTTCCACTTGCATTAGATCAAAAAAAAATTCTAGTTCATAACAAAAATCACCCCATTTCATTTGAAATTGATTAGGTTAGGCATTTTATAGATTTACTAGCTCACTAGTTCTCGAATTTATAGATTTTCGACTAGTAATTTTCTGTTATTTTTAGCATGGGTTAACAAAGGTCTTTTTGAGTGATTCCACTTGGAATGGGGACCTAAGACATCCTAGTCAATAACAAAATTTGTCCCATCCAATTTTGGTTGATTTTCTTGGTTATTCGATGAATTATAATTTCGTATAGTAAATCTGTAACATCTTGTAGTAAAATAGGGGATCATGTAGGAGAACTAGGGGATCCTATAGGAGAACTAGTACATCTTGTAGGAAATTTTGTAGCGGCCCGTTTTGAGCTTGAATTGAGAAAAATCATCATTGAATATGGGATTAGGACTCTACTTGACCTCCAAGCCATCAAAATCATTGTACCCCTCTTCCTCCACACCTGTCTCCCCCACCAAAGATCAAGGAAAAATTAGCATTTGCATTTATAAAGAAAAAAGCTAAAAAAATGAGTTCTTTTATATTTACACATGCACACAACAATTAGTACTCTTTAGATCAAATTTCATGCTTAGATTAGTTAAAACATCAAATGTGACAAATAGGGTTAAAATAGGGCTCTTTTGCAAGCAAAGTGTGTTAATAAGTAGATAGAGCATTTCATGTTACTTTACAAGAATTTTTAAAATTCAGTGTTTCATTCCTGCAAATAGGTAGCATTTCTTTTCTCTCATGACAACAAAGGAAGGACATATATTGCCTATACTTCTTAAGTTTTTATGAACCCCGGGTTGATAATTAAATTTGGTAGCCTTGGGAGTTGCAGCATTCTTGTTGCAACACTGAGGCTCATCAATGCACTGGGATCTTACTACAACTTCTGAATGAGTGTCCACGCCTCTTTTTCCTTCTTCCATTCATCCCTTACTTCGGTGTTCCAATCAGGTTGAATAATAGAAATGGCATTGAGCCATGCTTCTAAATTCTTATCCCTTCCTGAGAGTGCATTTGCAACAACAATTTACTTCCCTTTTTTGTAGATAATTTCGAAGTCATAACCCAACGTCTTTGTGACCCATTTTTTTTACTCTTATGAAGATAACTTTTGTTCCAAGAGGTATTTAAGACTATCATGATCTATTTTATCCTTGAAGTGTCTTCCATTGGGAAAGGGTGCCGTTTCTTTAGAGCATGTAGTATTTCCAACATTTCCTTCTCATAAATATGTTTGTGTAAATATTTTCCCTTGATTGGAAAACTTTCAAATGCATTGGGTATTCCTTCTTGCATTAAAACAACACCAATGCCATTTCTCGATGCATCACATTCCATAATAAAGTTTTTGTGAAGTTAGTGTAGCGAAGACTAGAGCTCAACGCATTGCCTCTTTAATATGTTCAAAGGCATTCGTTGCTTCTAGAGCCCAAAAAATGCATCTTTCTTCAGTAATGTTGTTAATGGTGCTAATATTTTTCCATAATGCTTAAAAAACCTGCATTAATACCCTGTCAACCCATTTTTTATTTTTCTGTGATTTAGAATTCATATGCAGGTAATTTGTGTACGGGGTTAAAACCTACAATCTAACATGAAAATTTGTGCTTCAGATAACCTTATATCCATGGGATTATTACAACTAATCCAAGGTAATGGGTAAATGTGTTTAATTATATTCTGGTTGGCTAACTGTTATGTGTATGTAAAAACACATAATAAGACAACAAAGAACAATAAGGGAATAAGGGTTGAGCAGTAAAATGGTGTGGCACAACCCGATAAATTCCACTGGTACAAGGAAGAAGAATCAATTGGCAAAAGGATGGAGGAAGACTCTCCTGACTGGATGAACACCCTTAGAAGTATAAGAGTTGAGCTAAGAAGTTAAAAATATAACAATAAAAGGTTTTTCATGGCTCAGGAGAAGCATGTAGAAGTAATTGCCATCATATTTTAGAGACTATCATACTTGCAAAGGCAAATGCAACATGATCTGGGTGCCACCCACCTAGGAAGGAGTAAGGGAAAACAAATTCCCTTGAGACTTGGAAGTTATGAATTGAAGATTGATGGTGTAGAAGGAAACATGTCTAGGAAGAGGTATAGACATACAAGTGAAGACACCACGTAGGTTGCACTCCACTTAATACTCCAACGAGAAGAACAAATATTCACAAAAAATTGTCTAGTGCTGCCACCAAAATGCATTGCCAGTAGAAAAGGAGAGGAAAATATTTTATGCCAAAAGAGTTTAATAAGGAAAAACCTGCTACATTTGATGGATATGTGAAGAAGGAAAAGGAAGCATAAGCATGGTATAGGAATGAAGAAATATTCCAGAGTACATGATTACTCTGAAAATATGAAAGCAAGAGTACTCATCTTCAACTTGAAGGGTAGAGTTGATATCTGGTGGGAAGACTTGAATAATGTTAAAAAAATTCAAGAGGAGGAGATGTCTTTGAGGATATTTTTGAAATATTTCATGAAGAATTACCTATATAAAAGGCATTATGACAACAATGCCAAGGAATTATATGACCATAAGCTAGGGAAACTGATAGCTGATGAATATAGAACTAGATTCTTGGAGTTGTTGAGGTATGTGCCTTACCTTAAGGATGAAAAGATAAAGATCTAAAGGTATCTCAGTGGGTTTCCACATGCATTTAGGGATATAATAGAATTCGATGAACCTAAGACCTTGGAAGATTACATCTGAAAGATGAATCATTGCTGTGAACAATCCAAGAATGGGACAAAGTCTTGCACTGATTGGAAAGCCAATGGCAAGCCCAAATTTAAAGGAAAAGGGTAGAAAGTTGCAAGAAAAAAAACTAGGGGAAAGAATGTGAGTTTTTCCACTCTTGATAGGGCCGAATTTCAGTAGTGATCCACTACTACTAGTAGAGATTGGTTCTCTTAAACTATAGGAGAGGAAGCGAAGAGTTTTAGAGGAGAGCCTATGAAGTGTTGCACTTATGGAGAAAACCACAAGAAGAGAGATTTTCCTCAATGAAAAAATAATGACCCTAGAATGTATAATGTGAAGGGAGTAAGGACAGTAAATGATGTGGTTCAAAGCATATTATGAATCTATGCAACATTGGATAATAGGTAGGCCAATCACCAAGTCGCAATGGTAGAAATGGAAGGTACGATAAATAACCAACTTATTTCATTTTTGATTGACCCTAGCTCAAATTTCAATTACATAAGTCCACAATTCATAGATAAGTGTGTGTTTCGTAGAATATCCCATGAGAGTTATTGTTTAGTTCAAATAACCACAAGGACTAAGAAACAAGTTGAGAATGTGGTGAAATCATGCATAGTCACTATAGGAGGCATGTCCATTACTGCAAATCTAAACTTATTATAACTAGGTTCATACGACATATTACTTGGTATGGTTTGGCTGACAAGCCATACAAACAAACTTGATTGCTTAATAAAAATTAATTGAATGACTCAACAACAAAGGGGAAATAATGACACTACAAGGAAAAATGAAGTTGGTGATAATTCGACAAATCATTGCATTGTAATTGAAAATGTGCAGTAGGAAAAGATGTGAACTATTCACCATCCAAGTGACTAGTGACTCTAAAGGTAGAAATAACTAGGGAGAGCATCCTATCTTAAAATAATTCATGGACTTATTCCCCGAGGAAATCCTATGATTGCTGCCAAGAAGAGAAATCGACTTTTCGATCAAATTATTACTAGGATCAACACTAGTATCAAAAGCTCCATACTGAACGAGTACACCATAACTGGTACAACTAAAATTTTAGTTAAAATAAATGTTGGACAAAGGATATATTAGACCCAACGTGTCACCCTAGGGAGCGCCTGTATTATTTTTGAAGAAGAAGGACATCACACTGAGGCAGTGTATTGGTTACAGACATCTCAATAAAGCCACAATCAAGAACACATATCCTTTACCAATGATTGACAATTTGTTTTATTAGTTGAAGGGAGATGTTGTTTTCTTGAAGATCAATTTGAGATCTCGATACCATTAGGAACACATCAAGGATGAAGACATTAATGAAACAACATTTAGAACTAGGTATGGGAATTATGAATTTGTAATTGTGTTGTTTGGGCTTACAAACACCCCAACAACATTCATGTAATTAATGAATAATGTTATTGGTCCATATTTGGACAAGTTTGTGTCATTTTTTGTCGACGACATCATGGTTTGTTCAAAAATTGAGGAGGAGCATGAAAAGAATTTAGCAATAGTATTGTAAGTGCCAAGAGAGAACAAGCTATACAACAAACTCAACAAGTGTGAATTTTTCCAGTCACATGTTAAGTATTTGGGACACATTGTCTCTAAGGAAGGAGCAGTTGTAGACCCGGAGAAAATTTTAGCCATTATGGAGTGGCATACTCCTCATAATTTGACAAAGATTAGATCCTTCATGGGTTTGGAAGGTTATTACCAAAGATTTATTCGAAATTTCTTTAAGAATTGGTATCCAATCACAACATTACAAAGAAAAGGAATTAAATTACAATGGAGATCTGAATGTCAACCTAGTTTAAGCAATTGAAATATTTTCTCACACATGCATTGATATCAAGGATGGAAAATCTCGAGAAATATTTTATGGTATGCATGGATGCCTACAAGGAGGGACTTGGTGGAGTCTTGATGTAAGAAGGACAAGTGGTCTATCATTAGTCCAAAAAATTGAATGAGCTTGAGCAGAATTATGTTACTCATGGCTTAGAGTTGAAAACAATAGTACATGCACTTAACATGTGGAGGAATTACCTCCTTGTAACAAGATATGTATTGATGTCCGATCATGAAGGGTCGAGGTATCTGTTTGATCAACCCAAGATGAATACAAGACATGACAAATGGCTAGCCTTGAATAGTAAGTTTGATTTTGAAATCAAATACATCAAGGGAAAGGAAAAAAAGGTAGCTGATGGACTCAACAAAAGGCTACAAATAGTTCATGTGGTAGCTATAAGCTCTTGTGAAGTTGGCATCCAAGAAAATATTAAAGAGGAAATGCAACATGATGATCGTTACCAACAAATAAAAAGATGCTTATAGTAAGAGCCAAAAGGAACAATTTAGTAAGAACTTCTCTCTCACTGAGGATGGAATGTTGAAGTTTAAGGGAAGGTGGTATATACCTTACATGGGAAACATGAAGAAGATCATTTCCGATGAGTTTCATAAAAGACCATATTCTGGTCATCCAGGTTATCAGAAAATGATAAAAACTATGAAAAATATATCCTATTGGCTAGGCATGAAAAGGGATGTGGCTGAGTACATTACCAAATGCTTCGAGTGCCAACAAGTGAAGGCATAGTTTAGACATTCAACGAGATTGCCACAACCAATCCCCATTCCTAAATGGAAGTGGAAAGTCATTTAAATGGGCTTCATCACTAGGTTGCCAAGGACAGCTAGGCATCATGATGCCATAATGGTGGTGGTATATAAGTTATGCAAGGTACCTCACTTTGTAGCTATTAAATATACTCACCAAGAAATGGATATTGCTCAGATTTTTATCACAGAAATCATGAGATTGCATGGTGTGACCAAGAAGATTATCTTAGACAGGGATGATAATTTCACCTCCAAGTTTTGGAAGGTGTTGTTTGCTATTTTTTGGATATAGTTAGGATTTAGCATGATGTATCATCCTAAAACAATGGATAGACCAAAAGGATACATAGAGTGCTCAAATGAATGCTTAGAATGTATGTCATGCACCAACTAATGAGGTGGGAAGAGTTTCTACCTTTGGCATATTTTTCCCATAACAATGGATACCAAGAGTCATTGAGAATGAGTCCATTCAACACTCTTTATGGAAAAAATTCAATACACATATAAGTTGGAATGATCTAGTGAACATTGTGCATATCGGGCTAGATATGCTCAAGGAAATGGAACTAGAAGTAATTTCTATTTGGCAGCAATTGAAGATAAATTGGGACATGCAGGAGAGCTATGTTGATTGGTGGAAGAAGCACAAGGAATTTCAAGTGGGGGAGCATGCTTAAATCCACATCAGACCAAGGAAATGTTCCTTAAGGATCGGGTCTTGTGCCAATTTTAAAGCACGATTTTATGTGCCATTTCATATTTTAGAAAGAGTGGGGCCGATGGCCTACATATTGGCCTTACCACCCACATTGAAGGAACATGATGTCTTCCACATTTCATTGCTTAAAAAGTATGTGCATGATGCTAATAATGTTAATTTGTCTGTCATATAGGGGGAATTTTGGGGAGAATTCTAGCGAGAGCCACTATACATTTTGGATCATAGGCAGATAGTCCTTTAGAATTGATTAATCAGATAGGTCAAGGTGCAGTGGAGGAATTTTTTACTAGATGAAGCCACTTGGGAGATGGTTGAGTAGATGAGGGTATAATGCCCTTTTTTATTTGTTAAATAAGCAAATGTAAATATAAATGTAAATGAATGTAAAGGGATGTGTATATAAAGCTCACAGTGAACCTTGTATTTGGCATAGAATATTGTTGAATTTGGTGTTTGATAAAGGGCATTGTGAAACTTTGTGCTCGTCATAGAGCATGGTTGAAATTGTGTTCAGTATAGAACACCGAGGATGGTGTTCCTCTAAGGGGATGGGGTTTGTGAAAAACCTTTTTTCTATCCCTCTTGTGATTATTATGATCAATTGTAATTCACGTAAATATTGTGGAAATATAAACACAATGACTGGCTGTGAGGAGTGGTAAGGGATTCAAAGTTTTGAGAAGGAGTTTCTTGGGAATTGGTTAAGTCAAGGTTGTTCATTAAATTGCTACCAACTTTCTGACTAGGTTTTAAAGGCTTGCATGATTGACAGGGAGGTGAAATATGGGATTCCTAAATAGAGGACAAGCCCATACCCCCTCTATATTTCCTCATGGGCCGCACTTTGTGGTCAACACACAAGGGTTGTGAGGGGGTTAGTGGGAGAAAAGAGCTTACACAAAGGGAGATACCATTTAGAGATTATCATTTGCATGTATTGGGAGATATCATTTTCATATGCGAGGAGATAACGATGCAAGAATCAAGCATGGTGGATATTGAAAAAAGGTTCACAGAGATAGGTAGTGTGTTGTGGGTGCTATATGTCGGGCTATGCATGCAAGAATTTTCAAGAGAACTTGTAGGATAGAAGGATAATGTTGTAACAAGTGTTAGTGCTAGAACAGGAGCACATTAGGTAGTGTGGTTGAAGAAAGATGAAGAGTAAGTGGAGACACTGTGCCTTTTGGAATCCTATAGGGTGGAGCACGTGGAAGATGGTGTACTCTAAACCCTTGGTTCACAAAGGGAAAGCACTTTGTGTTTTTGGTATCTATGGAATTAGTAAATGGACACCAGTGTGCTATGGATCCCCAAGTAAGAAGGTTGAGACGCTGGAGGATATAATCCTAAATTAAGTGGTTGGAGGTAGGATAACCTCTATATTCCTATGTTATCTATTAATTAACATTATTTTTAATTCCC
Organism: Pinus taeda; assembly: GCA_000404065.3. Classification (NCBI taxonomy): domain Eukaryota; kingdom Viridiplantae; phylum Streptophyta; class Pinopsida; order Pinales; family Pinaceae; genus Pinus; species Pinus taeda. The sequence goes on from APFE031723756.1 coordinate 42,449, forward strand.
TTGAGCACTTACTCCTTAGACTCTGAATCCGACTCGGGGGTGGTCAACTGTAGGAAATATTGTGGTGCAGCTAGCCTATGACTGGGTTTAGAGTTGAAGTGTCTCCCTTAATTACTAGTAATTAAACTATATAGATAAGTGTATTTACTTGCGTTCTAATCCATTATGAATGTGAAATGACATTCTTAAGGATAATAATAATGGTGGTATCAAAACTATTTATATAGGAATGATATTATTACTAGTTGTCCTTAGTGAGATGTAATTATAAGAAGGACCCAAACCCTGTGAGGCACTTGATTGGGATGAGGTGGTAGGATGCCACGTAGGCAATTGAGACTACGTGGATGCCATTGAAGGTTTCAGAATATGGTGTATTACATGGAAGGGTGACTAGTTCCACCTGGCGTAGGAAAGCTACGCGGTGTTGATAGGGTAGTCAACATGGCCTACAACCATGTGACTGCAAAGCATGGGTCCCCAGAGAGTTTTCTAATGTGTTTCGTGGGTGGTCTGTGGTTGATAGAAACCGTAAGATGAAGAATCATCCCTATCTCATGACATTGAAATACTTATTACATATGGCGTGATGGAACAACGATGCTATGCAGTGGTAGTGCCATGGTGGATTATTCCTGAGGTGGAAGTGTGAAGTGGGTGCCACATTGTAGATAACTTGCTGATGTGGCAAGGGGTTAAGAGGGTCAAATTCAACTGACTATATCTTTTGATCTAGAAGTCAGATAGAGGTAAAATTTATATCGCTGGAAATATCTTGAAAAGTTGGATGCAATGTTGTTGTCCAAAGTTGATTTCACTATCTTTGGGAGGGAATAAATTTTGTAATCTCATTTCCATGAGGAAACTATGGAGGTTGGTTTAGATTAAAGTATCACCTCCCACTAGGCTTAGGAAAGTACATAGGGGTGGGAGGGAGCGTTACATAGATAGTCTAGTTTAGAGGGGTCAACTGATTAGGTGGTCAGGCATATGTTTGCAACAATTTTGTTTTGCTTTAGATCATTGTCACTCTTTCCTTTATGGGAGGATATTCTTCCCCTTTGTGTTAGAGTTCTTCACTTTAATTTTTCAAAGGTTTCATGCCCCATGATCAACAATACCCTGCTTCCTTCCTAGGCCTATGTATGATGTGTAGGATTTAACCCTATATAATTAATTGTTGTAATATATTCTTAATAAAATAGAAAACATGTAGTGGTGAAGACACACATCCATGCATATATATTACACTACAAACCAAAATCAATAAAACCAAAAAGATTCTTCATTATATTTTCCTTTATAAAATAGTATATATACATCCTATGGCATCCATAAACTTCCTATCCATTTTCCTTGTATTAGAATACAATTCTCGTTCCTTAACCAAAACTAAAAAAGCATGGGATAACACCATGTTCCACAAAATTTCTAAAGGCGAAAATTGTGGTAGACCCCCATGTGACCCACTACTACGCCCAATGCATCATAAAATGCATGGGGGTAGTTGTGTAAAAAATATAACACAAACCCAATATTCTCCCACTTTTTGTTTTCTTTGAACACATGGGGTCATAGGAATACAAGATAAACAATCTAGGGAAACAATTCCCATTGTATCTCTACACTAAGATAAATTCTCGTTGCTCACAAATTTGTTAATGAATCTATAATATTATTCTAGATCTCCATCTTCACCAGCAACACCTTCTTTTCTTCAATTATATCTCTCACAAAGTGATACTAAACATCAATTTGCTTTGTCTTAGAATGATATGCCAGATTCTTTGCTAGGAAGTTTTCACTCTAACTATCACAATCTATCCTCACAACACATTGTAACAACCCAATACCTAAACACAATATTTATAACCATATTTCTTCCTTACTTGCATGCTTGGCTTCCAAGTATTCGTATTTTGTAGTTGAGAGTGCCACTACAGACTATCTCTTGCTTATCCAACTAATTTCTCTTACAAATAAGGTAAACACATACCCACAATAGATCTTTTGCAATCCAAAGCTCTAGCCCAATTTGCATCACCAAAGCCATGTATGTTCAACACTCTGTCCAATATCAATATTCCTTCATACAAATATCTAAAAACCATCTTTCATTATGTCTAATGCTCCTTCCCTGATTTTGACATATACCTACTAAATACTCCCACTGCATGTGCAATTTCCAATCTTGTAAAGACCATTTCATACATCAAACTTTCAACTGCACTGGAAAATGGAACAAAGGACATGTCCTCTTCCTTTTCTTGTGTCTTGGCACACTGGTTTGTAGATAACTTTACACCTACAAGAATAGGCATCATTATCCATTTACCTTCCTGCATGTTAAACCTTTGCAATATTGTCTTGAAATACATCCCTTGATTTAGCTAGAGTTTCTTGTTTTCCTATTCTCTTCTAATTTCTATGCCCAAAATTAAATTTGTAATATTGAGATCTTTCATGTCAAATTTAGAGGACAACTGAGTTTTCATTTCCTAAATGATTTCCCTGTCATTCCCAATCAAAAAAATGTCATCCACATACAAAACCAAATAAACAAGATGATTGCTAACTAATTTGAAATATACACAATGATTGACTTTGCTCCTTGTGAAGCCAAATCCTATTTTATAAGAATCAATTTTTTTTCATACCACATCTTTGGCAATTTCTTTAATCCATATAACAACTTTTTTAGCTTTCACACTAGCTCTTTCTTTCCCTTCGCCGCAAAGCCTTCTAACTGCTTCATGAAGATTTCTTCTTCCAAATACCTATGTAGTAATGTTGTATTTATGTCCACTTGTTCTACTTTAATATCAAAATCGAAAACAATATATAAAAGAAATCAAATAGACCTTAACGTGGAAACAAGAGAAAATATCTCACCAAACTCAATTCCCTCTACCTGGGAATAAGCTTTTGCTACTAATCAAGCTTTTCATTTATTCACTCTTCCTTCTGCATTCAAATTATTCTTAAACACCCATATGCTATGAACGGGATTTCTTCCAGTCAACAACTCCACTAGATCCCAAGCCTTATGCCTTTCTTAGGATGCACTTCTTCAACCATGGGATTTTCCCAAAGTTTTATGTCCTATGAATCCACTACCTTCCTAATAGTTCTAATATAATCATAAAAAATAAAAAAATAAAATTTTGAATTCAAATTAAGTGGAGTATACCTTTCTAGCTTCCTTCTTTTCCAAAATCATCTCCTTAATACTAGAGTATGTGTTTATTCTTCTTCTGATTCATTTTATTTTGTGGATTCTATTTCATCATCCTTCAATTCAAGATCTATCTTTTCTAGTTCTTTCCCCCTTGGTAGGACTTCCCATTTGACAACATCTTTTATTTCTCTAAATACCACATCTCTGCTATACACAAACTTCTTAGTTTCCACGTTATAAAGCTTTTAAACTTTCAAACCGTCTTTATATCCAATAAAAATACACTTTTTAGGTTTCATATCTAGCTTACTCCTATGATCCTTTGAAACATGTACAAGCATCACAACTAAATACCCTGAGATGTTTAGTAGAGGGTTTCTTGCCAGTCCATACCTCATGTGGACTCTTGACACCAAACGCTAATGAGGGTGATCTATTTACTAGGTAATATGTAGTGTCCAATGCCTTTGTCCATAATTCTTGTCCTAACCCGACACCACTGAGCATGCTTCTTGATTTATCCATCACTGTCATGTTCATCCTTTTTGCAACTCCATTATGTGAAGGTGTGTATGGACTAGTTTTTTACCTTGCTATACCACAACTCTTAAATAATTCTTTGAGTTCATTCTCACAAATTCTCCACCATGATTTGTTCTCACTACCTTAATTTTCTTCTTTGTATGATTTTCCACAAGAGCCTTAAACTCTTTGAATTTTTCAAAAAATTCAAATTTATTTTTGAGAAAATAAATCGATTTGTTCCTCAAGAAGTCACCTATAAATGAGACATGGTACATAGATTTACCTAGTGATGGAATGGACATAGGTCCAAAAACATCATTGTGCACCAACTGCAATATTCTCTCTAACCTTATAGCACTAGAGGAGAATCTTACCCAATTCTGCTTCTTGCATAATCAATGTTCACATAAAGAAAAATCCAGAGAGTAAATAGACATACATTCTACCATACCATTATCATGTAGTGCTCAAAGGCCCTTCTCTCCTTTATGTCCTAGTTTTTGATGCCATAACATACTATTTTCTCCAAAGGATCTAGGAATATTTTTTATTTTTCTACTCCACTATTAGGAACAAAAAAACTTTTGTGCCCATCACTAACGATGCTCCCAACAATTTATACATAATTATGTTACAAACTCCCCTCAGAAATACCATTACTCCTCGACCCATCTTGTAGGTATATTTTTCAAACACTATTTTTACACTTGCATCAGTCGGCATGCTTATAGAAAACAAATTTTGGGCCAATATTAGATATGAAGAACACTACAGAGTATTCTAATATTTCCACCCATGATCTTCAACTTTATTTTTTATTTTCCTATGGTTTTGTCTATTGAGTCATCTCCTAAGAAAACAATGCCACCATCATATCTTTCATACTTGCAAAACCACTCCGTGTGATGATTCATTTGAAAGGATGCACCTAAGTTGACCAAACATGCCTCATGATCTACATCTGTATTTGAAGAAGCCAATTACACATATTTTCCTTTATTTGAAGATGTTTTTGCTTACGTAGAAGGAGAATCATTATATCCTTTCCCTTTCACAACAAAGTTTGGATTTGTAGACTTTCTTGTAATTCCCTTCCTTTTTGCATCTCCAACATACCTTTATGAATTTCCTTGGAGATTTATATCTTCCTATAGATTTAGATCACCTAGTTGAGGACTTATTTTTATTTCTACTCCGGGAGAATACTCTTACAAAAAAGGCACGTGTGTTCTGAATTTCCATTGTTTTTCTATCTCATCCCCTTTGATAAAAGGATAATACTATAACATTGAAACTTAAAGTAGTTGCATTACTACCTATGGAAACAACCAAACTAACCAACAAATTTGGTAAAGAACACAAAAAACTGATACAATTATCTTCATTTGAAATCTTAATATCAATATAAAGTAACTAGCTAACCATAGTATTGAAAGATTTATATGCTTCCATTGAGTTTCCATCCTTCATCCTCTGGTTATACAAATTTTCCACAAGAACAATTTGTTCACCAAGGACTTAAATTGATATAATTGTCCCTAGCTTGTTTTATATTACATTTGTTGTAGCTTCCCTCAAAACATTTAGTAATGCAAAATTTGAGAGACATAATTGTATTGGGCACTTTGCCTTTTGATCAAATTTTCTCTAGTCTTCAGTCAACATCCCTATTGGTGCATTACTCGGATGCACAATCCACCGATCTTTATGCATCGACAAGTCTTCCATTTGGATCTTCCATAGCTCAAAATTTTTCCCGTTGTATTTGAATTGTTCGCCATTTCCTTTCACCACAAGAATCAATTCTAGGATTTCTAAAAGGAGGAGATTTGGCCCCACTTTCCTAGACTACCACCTAATACTATAACAGAGAGAAAATATGCATATGTTTAGAGATATTCTCCATGTGATGATATTCTAGGTTGCTAGTGGTTAGTTGTGGATATATTCCTTTGGTGTAAAGAGTGTCATGTGCTTGTCCCTTATTGTAGGAAAATTAACACACTTCATGTCTGATGGGAAGCACATTAGTTGTACTTTGATGTATTATGTAGATAGTCTAGTTGAGGCACCTCGAATAACTAGTTGTTCACCTATATTTTTGGGACAATTTTGTTTTGCTTTAAATTGTTGTCACTCAACTATTTTTTATGGTAGGCTATTCTTCCCCTTTTCATTAGAGTTTTTCAAAATAGTTCTAAAGAGGTTTCATGCCACATGATCAACAATGCCTTGCTTCCCTCCAAAGCTTATGTATGTTGTGTAGGTTTTAACCCTGTGTAATTAATTGTTGCAAATAGGTTCTTAATAAAAAGGAAAACATGTAATGGAAAACACATACATCAACACATAGATTTTACACTGGAAACAAAAATCGAGAAAACCAAAAATATTCTTCAATATATTCTCCTCAATTATATTCTCTTCTGAATCATGTGATGACTGTCTTCAAACTGATGAGCCTAATGAGACCAAGACTAATTCTATACCTTCTGTACATACTCCTACACCTTGTAAAATTCCAGATCAATATAAGCCTCTGATTTTACCTCCTATATCCCATGCTTTCCCTAAAAATTATGACCTATATCTATCAAGATTTGATGGTGAACGCGACAACATCACTGTTGAGAGACATGTACTGAATTTTGAGTCTTTCCTTGACCTTTTTGAAGTTGATGAAGAAGATGTCAGTATTAGGTTTTTTTCTCTTTCTTTGCAAGGCAAAGTCAAGAGTTGGTTTAAAACCCTGCCTGATGCGAGCATCTCAGATTTCCAATAGTTCGTCAAAGCTTTCCTCGACTGGTGGGTGATTGGACAGAACCTTTTCTTGATTATAGAAGAGTATAACTAGCTGAAAAGACAACCAGGGGAGACAGTACAATAGTTTTCGGCCAGATTTAACCAAGTTTATTATTCGATGCTCGTTGATATAAGGCCTCCTCCTAGATCTGCTCTCTTGCACTATCCGGGTGCCTTTGATCCGGAAATGGAGTTTCAGCTGAGAGAAAGGAATATTGCAACACTTCACGAGATGCAGAACAGTGTAGTGAATGTAGGGGCTCATTTGCTGATTCGAAGGGCAAGGTTGAAAGAAGAAGAGATGAAAAACATAGATCCAGAGAAAATGACATCTCTAGAAGTAAAGCTGGACATGTTGGTAGGTGCAGTGGAGGAGATGATGCAAAATATCACCGCAAAGAATGATTATGATGTTCAAGCCCATGGCTCGCTGATTGA
>APFE031723760.1:14488-47226 GCA_000404065.3 Pinus taeda
TGGTTGGTAGAGAGTGGACGGATAGATAAGTGTTTGAGGGGAGGCTCGATGGTCCTTTGTTCGAGGGGAGGATTGTTGGGTATACGACCAAAATCCCACATTGACTAGAAGTGGGGAGGATCATGGGTATACAAGGATGGACAAATATCTCCATTGGTATGAGGCCTTTTGGGGTAAGTCCAAAAGCAAATCCATGAGGGCTTAGGCCCAAAGTGGACAATATCATACCATTGTGGAGATATGTGGTGTCCAGAATCCTTACAGCAGCTTGTGGAGATGATTTTTGGAGAGTGGAGGACTTCTTGGCGCTCTTGCCAACCTTGGTTATTGGCCCCTTCAGGTCAACTTGGAAATGAGACTTGGGATACATGTTCGATCCACTTGTAGATGTGTTAGAGGCTATGTTAGAGGTTTGGAGGTATGTACAAGAGTTGAAGAAGAGAATCCAATAGGTGGCAGAGGTTCTGAGTTGAAGGCATGATTTTTTTCCTCATCCTTAGCCCTAGTTGCATGAAGGCAAGCCTATGGGAGCAACTGAAGGTTCCAATTGAGTTTGTTTGTGTTATGTGTGCAACTGAGGATTTTCACAAGAATTTCTCCACATTCCTCACGCAGATTGGAAGGAAATTAGCATGGAAATTCTCAGAGACTTTTGGATGAATTGGTAAAGGCTGGAAATAGTAGAATAAGTCTCCAAAGGGTGTGAATGAATTTAGTGCATAAGTAGTGATGTTAGTGGCTTGATTTTGTCAAGTTGTGCCCAATTGATCCTATCCCTAAGATGAATTTCGCCCAATGCATTTTACATACATCATTTTGAAGATGAACATTGGTTGGTTGGGGTAGTAGAGTGAGTGGTGTCCTGGGTGCAGGAAATATAGACAAACGACTGAAACCTCATATAATTTCTTCTAATTCTGGTGGAGTTCTTTCTACTTCTTATACTGGAGTATCAGTCATCTATTTCTAGACAGTCTGTTCATAAGTTTCCCTTTTTTCCTAAAATCATCACGTTTTCCTTCTAAATCTCCCCAACCCTTGTTAGCGGGAACAAATTTCACAACAAAGCTTCTTTTCCACTATCGGAACCGTAATTCCATAGGAATTACAAAATACACTATTGGTAGTTATAAACGGTCGTAGTGCTAATTCCCAAGAATTACACTATTGACGAGTTTACAAAGGGAAATATTAATACCCATACATACACTATTGACGCAGGTTTTCAAAGAAATGCACTATACACATTAATACTATCGACACTTTAACTATCGGACTTTCGATAACCCTTCCCCGATGCAATAACACGTGAGCTCTCAACAATCACTATTAGTGATTTCAATACTCCAGATGCTAGGCTCCTCCCACACCGCTCTTGCGATGCGATAAGCCTCGTGGACCTGACAACCTATCCACCCTTCTCTATAGTATTTCAGATCCGAGCTATCAGAGTTTCGGACTTCGGCGATTCCAAAGGTCCTTCCCGCTCCACTGTGGACCTTGCGATGCGATAATGGTTCAGACCCGATACGAGTATGAGCCAAATTTAACAATATTTCATGTCCAGAACTTCATTCAGGCTAAGTCTTTTCACGGTTTTCCTGTGCAAAACAGAGTTTCCGCTTGCAGAACTCAACAATACTTATAAGGGAAATAGCGTGTGCCGATATAAAGGAAAACCACACCAACAAGATTAAATCAAGTATTAATAGGAAAAACAAAGACGAATCACCATTAACAAGGTTTAGAAGAAAAAAACTGCAACCAAATACACATACAAATACCAATTAACAAAGAACCATAAGTTTAGATGCACAGAGAGAGTTTCGAAGATCACAATGTCTCTGGGATCAACCAATACAGAGATGTCTCGTTATTTCCTTTTTAAAATAAGAGATAAAGCCCACTCGGTCCAAATACCTTTACAATAGCATGACAATTACATATCTACTGGTTCATTTTAGCAACCAGTTCCTAAAACAGATACTTAGTTATTATGAATAACAGTTCTGCGAGACGTCCCCCTCCAGAACCTCGACTACAACTTATCCATACAACAATTACTACAACATGATCTTATCCCTAGATTATATCCCTATGCTAAACTAGAAAAGCATGGAAATTGATGGCTAAAGGACCCCACTCCTTTGCCTGTAGATTTTTTTTTTGGAATTTTGGAATAAGTTTGAAGATTTTTCCCTTCAAGTCACATGCTCCTACATCAGACTCCTGAGGAAAAAATTATTCATGGACTCCTGTCCATGAGCTCATCTACAGAACTGCCCAGTTTCTGTAGCATGTTTTATATAACCCAAGTAGCTTCTGTGGTTGGTTGATCCTTCCATTTTACCAAATACTTGAAGTACTCTTGTCCCCTTGTTTTCTTAAACACATTCTTGTCCAGAATTCTTTCTAGCTGCAATTCATTTGCCGTGGGTAACTATTTTACCCAGTCATTCTCTTGGGTATCTTGATCCTTTTCTGTATCATTTTCAGTTTCACCTTCATACTTGTACATGTCAGCAACATTGAAAATTGGTGATATTCCAACATCAGGGGGTAACTCAATCTCATAAGCATTTGTAGAAAATTTCCTCAATACTCTGCACAGTCCAATTTTCTTGAACTTCAATTTGTTATATTCCCTCTTGGAAACCTCTCCTTTCTGAGTTGTGCTAAAACCAAATCTCCAACTTCAAAGTTCACCTCTCTTCTTCTCATGTCTGCTTTGGTTTTGTACTTGATGTTGCTATCCTGCAGCTGTTGTTTCACTTGTTCATGTATTGCTTGCATTTCTGAAGCAAAATCTTCTCCCTCTGCACTTCTCATCTCATCTTTTCCCAAGTTTATTAATTCAGACACTCCTCTTGGATGCATTCCATAAACAATATGGAATGGACTCTATCCTGTACTCCTGTTAGGTGAGTCATTATATGCATATTCAACTTGTGCCAACACTTGATCCCATTGCTTTGGATGTTCTACAGTAAGACTCCTTAAAAGATTGCCCAAACTCCTGTTTACAACTTCAGTCTGTCCATCAGTTTGTGGATAATAGGCAGAGCTGAAACTTAGTTTAGTTCCCAACTTCTTCCATAATGTCCTCTAGAAATTTCCAACAAATTTGGAATCCCTGTTTGAGACAATACTCTTAGGCAACCCATGCAATCTTACAACCTCCTTAAAAAACAAATTAGCAATGTGAGAAGCATCACTAATTTTATAACATGGACTAAAGTGTGCCATTTTTGAAAATATGTCCACTACAACAAAAATTGAATCATTACCCCTTTGAGTCTTTGGTAAGCCCAAAAAAAAATCCATACTTACCATATCCTAAGGCCTATATGGAATTGGTAATGGAACATACGAACCTCTGTTTTGGCTCCTTCCCTTTGCATATTGATAGACATTGCAAGTTTTCACATACTTTTCCACTTCAGATTCCATTTTCGGCCAGAAATAAAATCTGTTTAACAGCTCATAAGTCTTCTCTACACCAAAATGTCCTGCAAGTCCTCCACTATGTTTTTCTTTGATTAAGTTCTCCCTCATAGAATAGGTTGGTATGCACAATTGATTTCTCTTAAAAAAAAGTCCGTCTTGTAAGAAGTAATCCAACCATTTACTCCTATCCACCAAAACAGGATTCTTACAAGTTTCAAATGCCTCTTTAAAATTTGAATATGTCTCATATAATTCTTTAAGAAAATCAAAACCCAACACTTGAATTTGACTTTCTTGAAGTAATATATTTCTCCTACTTAAGGCATCTGCAACTTTATTTGATTGGCCATTTATATGTTTCAAAACAAAATGGAAACCTTGAAGATACTCTACCCATTTAGCATGTTTCTGGCTAAGCTTTGGCTACTGCATAATATACTGTAGTGCATGATTATCTGAATAAAGTATGAACTCCATTGACATTAGATAATGCCTCCATTCTTCAATGACTGCAAAACTGCATAGAACTCCTTATCATAAGAAGAATACTTCTTCTTTGAATCATTCAGCTTTTCACTAAAATAAGCTATAGGTTTGTCTTCCTGACTTAATACACCTCCAATAGCTTCTCCGCTGGCATCACACTTCACTTGGAAAGGTTTACTAAAATCAGGTAGAACCAAAATAGGCTTTTCAGTGATCTTCTTCTTCAATAGCTGGAAATTCTTTTCTGCTTCAGTGGTCCATCTAAATGGTTGTTTATATTTCTTTATGGTCTCAATATTAGGAGCATTGATCTTACTAAAATTCTTTATAAATTTCCTATAAAAACTAGCAAGACCATGAAAACTTCTTACCTCAAAAACACTTTTAGGTGAAGGCCACTCCATGATTTCCTTGATCTTCTCTAGATCCATCTTCAGTGCTTCAGCAGAAATAAGAAAACCCAAGTACACTAGCTCTTCTTTCATGAGTGAACACTTCTTCAAATTCAACAATAATTTCTCTTGCTGTAGCCTTTGTAAGACACAATTCAGATATCTCATGTGCTCCTCCTTATACCTGTCGTAAACTAATATATCATCCAGATATACTATTACAAATTTACCAATAAACTCTTTAAGAACTTCACTCATGAGTCTCATAAACATACTTGGTGCATTTGACAACCCAAAAGGCATTGCTCTCCACTCATACAATCCCTCATTTGTCTTAAAGGCAGTTTTCCACTCATCCCCTTCTGTTATCCTTATCTGATGATACCCATTTTTAAGATCTAGTTTTGAAAAATACTTTGCTCCACTCAAGCAATCCATTAAATCTTCAATTCTAGGTAAAGGAAATTTGTACCTGATTGCAATTTTATTGATCGCTCTTGAATCTGTACACATTCTCCGGCCTCCATATTTTTTTGGATTCAACACTATTGGTACTGCACAAGGACTCAAGCTTTCTCTGATTAGCCCTTTATCAAGCAATTCTTGCACCTGCTTCCTAACTTCTTCAATTTTTGTAGGAGTCATTCTATAAGCTGCTTTGGTAGGTAGACTTGCTCCAAGAATCAAATCTATATGATGGCTAATTCTTCTAATGGGTGATAACTCATTGGGAAAATCATCAACAATAATATCACAATAGTTCTCCAACATTTCTTGAATTTTCACATCCATTGGTATCACATCACATACAATTTTATCTTTATACTTTCCCAACTGAAACTCCACTTCACACTATTCATTCACTAACAGTTGATGTCCCTTTTGTAACCATGACACCTTGTAAGGTGTTGGATGTGTCATTGTCTTCAACTTCAATTTCTCCACCACTTCCATAGAGACCAAATTATCAGTGCTGCCACTATCAACGATCATCTGACAGAATTTCCCTTGAACCTTACACACTGTTCTGAACAAAGTCTTTCTTTGTGATGGTTCAACTATCTCCTTTGTTGGCTTGAGCAAAAATTTATTAACTACCAAAGATTCTCCTCTCTCTGGTATATTTTCTTCTTCTGTCATTGCTGTCGCTGTTGCTTCTCCCTCAGCTTGAGCAACAATGGCATTCCTTTGACTTGTTTTTGCTTTCTTTGGGCACTCAAAAGCTTTGTGTCCCAGTTTGTTACATCTGTAACATCTTACTTCTCTTCCTCTTCCTTTGCTTCCTCTTCCTCTAGAAAAACTCCCTGTGCCTCTTGCATCACCTCTTGTGGGTGCATGCTGGGTTGAGTTGTTGCTAGCTCCATCTTTAGGTGCTGTAGATCTTCCTCTACCAACTTGACTTCCCCTTCCTCGAAAAGTACCTCTCTTTCTGACAGACTGCTTCCTCATGAGTTTTTCTTCAGCTCTCAGTGCCATCTGATAAGCTTCTTCTACTGTTTTGGGAGACAATATACTTATCTCATCTTGAATGTCCATCCTAAGACCATTAACATATCTAGCCACCTTCTCTTCTGTATCCTGAGTTTCTCTAGCTCTTATGCTTACCTTTTAGAATTCCTTTTTGTATTCTTTCACTGTCATAAACCTCTGTCTAAGATTCTGCATCTGTCTGAACAAGGTTTGCTGATAATTATGTTAGTGCCTAAATCTACCTCAGGCTGAGAAAGGTAGGATCTAGGATAACATCAAACCACGCTTAACCTGGTAGCTAGCCCTACCAGGTCGGGAGAGGGCTATCTCTTTGTCAATCTCAGCAAAATATGATCAATGAGGCTTGAGATGACTGATGTGAAGACTGATTAAAGGCTAGGTATGTATGCATAAGAGTTTGATTGAATTTGCTGATGTTTTGTTGGCTCAAATGTGAAAGGCAATCTTGGGTATGGGTAATGAGGCTTAGTTTTACAGAGATCTCTATGGGGAAAGGTAGGAAAATGGTTTGGTACTTCATATTGAGTGAGATGGAGAGATTTTAGACAGGTGAGGAGTTGAAGAGGGCAAGAAAACCTTAGGGATCCTATTCAAACAACTGAAAACATAAATAACTAAACAAACCCTAGGTAGAGCATTGAAAATCAATGAATTCTACCTTTATCCTTGTTTGATTTAGTTAAGATGAAGCAAAGTGAGATGATGGCATACATAAAACACATGTAAACTTACAATTACAGAAGGAAACACAATACCAAAGCAAGATGCCACATGAATCCCATAAAGTGCTACAAACCTTGGTCTATTCCTTAGCCAAATTGCTGAAATGAATATATAATGAAGCTCCAAGCTTTCCCAAAAGTCCCCCCTTCTGCCAAAGTCCAACCCCTACACTATGAAATTCATAAAATATATACAATTTCTCATCCTTTTACTAAGGGAATTGAGCTCAACCATTTTCTGCAAAATAGAATCAGTTACATTAAACTTGAGCCAAATTTCTGAAAATAGGTGTTGAAGATGAACTCGTATCTCCTAAACCATAGCACTTGTTACAAAACTGAAAGAGGTTTTTGTAGATAAGGTCATGTTGGAGAAACACCTCTCTCAAATTTGGGAAATTGCTCGCAATATGTTCCACAAAATCATTTCTAAAACAAAAAATCATTAAAAATTTAAATCTGTGAAAATGAGTTGTAAAACTCTAGTCACATATCCCAATTCATGACACCTGTGAATAAACTAAAAGAGGTTTTTGTTATATGGCTCGTGGTTAATAGAAGCCTCCTTGGGTTTTTCAAAATTACTTTCCATATGTTGTAAAATGGCACCGCACTAAAATGACTAAAACAGTAAAAAAATGAAACATTTGCTTTGTTTTAATGTAGACTCCAGATATCACTGAATATCTCCCACATAGTAGAACTTGTGCATAAACTAAAGGAGGTTTTTGTTATTTGGTATGTGATGAACAAAAACCTCTTTCACGTTTGAAAAATTCCTTACCATTATTTCAGAAACTGATTTTGTACTAAGCTTGTCATTGTATGCAACAACTGACCTCAAAACATGCATAATCAAGAATCACTCAATCATTTTGATCATATCTTCTAATCTGGGAGCCGGTTACGGGAGTGTGATATACCATTGGAAAGATTTTTCTGATCTTCTTCTGATGGACACACTTGTGACATGTTTTATGCTGAAAATCATGTGCAAGACATCTAACAAAACCGGACATAGTAAGAGCTCATGTTGATCCCTGGTGACAGGCTGCGAAGACTGGAACTAACATTGGTTCCATTGGGGATGGAAACTCCTTGGAGGTGTCAGGAACACCATAGACAAAGTGCCTCATCCATTGTGCATGGATGGTCAAACAACTGCAAACCCAAAACAACTCATACCAATCCAAAAACATATACATACTGCAACCTGTACATAAACAAATACCGAAAAATCTGAAATGCTGCCTCAGGTAGCTTATCTATGTACAAATCTAACCCACTTTGCTGCAAAATTGATAGATCAAGTAATGTTGTAATGCCATATCAAGCAATCAAGTATCTATGACAAATATGCTGCTTGGAAGTGCTCGAACCAGGACATAGATGTAAATGCTTACAACCATACATGCACATAACGAGTCTGGTTATGTAAAAGACAATTTGATCTATCATTCAAACTGAAAAAAATTTCCATGTACAATGCAATAGGATCGAAGAAACCAGACTCTATTCACTGCGCTAACTCCTCAACGCAGACCTCCAACTGCAAACTGCCAATGCAAACATCCATGGGCAGCGCTATTATTTCTTGTTTTGAAAGAGGGAGAGTTTCCAAGAACTTTTTTAGATCTCAGAATTCATATGATTGGATCTGATCATTTAAATACTGAATCTTCTTCTCAAATTTTTCAACAAATAACTCAAAGAAACCAGTTTTAGCTTTAGGAGAAACTTCGGAGATCTCAAAAATTGAAGCACGGCAATGAAAAATGCTTCATCAATTTCAGTATCCACTAACTGATCTCTAACCATTTTATTTTAGTGCATGAATGGATCAGTGAGCATTGGAATCTCTAGATTGAGTTGGAGTCGCCAGGTGAATGTTTCAGCCTTCATGTGTCTGAATGCTATCCACCATCAGCAATCAGATCTGCAACTTGAATGATCCTTCTCGGAGAAGATCTGTCACCTCTTCCCTAGTTTAATGTACTGGGGGAATTTGCAAGTCAGATGTTCAGTTCATAAACCAGACCAGAGATTAACTGAAGCAGATTTTATCTACTTATGCACTCGCAAAGCAATGTGCAGTTCAAAGGCTACCTAGCTAACTTCAGGCTCTGTCTCTAGTTTATAAAGCAAAGAATACTAACAAACAAATAAAATTTTCTTCCCCAGTATGGTCACCACTATGTTAGTTCCTAAATCTACCACAAGCTAAGAAAGGTAGGATCTAGGATAACATCAAACCACGCTTAGCCTGGTAGCTAGCCCTACCAGGTCGGGAGAGGGCACTCTCCTTGTCAATCTCAGCAAAATATGATCAATGAGGCTTGAGATGACTGATGTGAAGAATGATTTTAGGCTAGGTATGTATGCAGAAGAGTTTGATTGAATTTGCTGATGTTTTGTTGGCTCAAATGTGAAAGGCAATCTTGGGTTTGGGGAATGAGACTCAGTTTTGTAGAGATCTCTATGGGGCAAGGTAGGAAAATGGTTTGGTACTTCAAATTGAGTGAGATAGAGAGCTTTTAGACAGGTGAGGAGTTGAAGAGGGCAAGAAAACCTCAGGGATCCTCTTCAAACAGCTAAAAACATAAATAACTAAACAAACCCTAGGTAGAGCACTGCAAATCAATGAATTCTACCTTTATCCTTGTTTGATTTAGTTAAGATGAAGCAAAGTGAGATGATGGCATACATAAAACACATGTAAACTTACAATTACATAAGGAAACACAATACCAGAGCAAGATGCCACATGAATCCCATAAAGTGCTGCAAACCTTGGTCTATTCCTTAGACAAACTGTTGAAATGAATATACAATGAAGCTCCAAGCTTTCCCAAAAGTCCCCCCTTCTGCCAAAGTCCAACCCCTACACTATGAAATTCATAAATATATACATTTTCTCATCCTTGTACTAAGGGAATTGAGCTCAACCATTTTCTTCAAAATAAAATCGGTTACATTAAACTTGGGCCAAATTTCTGAAAATAGGTGTTGAAGATGAACTTGTATCTCCTAAACCATAACACCTGTTACAAAACTGAAAGAGTTTTTTGTAGATACATTCATTTTGGAGAAAAACATCTCTCAGATTTGGGAAATTCGTTTCCAGTTGCTCGCAATCTATTCCACAAAATAATCTCTAAAACAGAAAATCATTAAAAATTTAAATCTGTGAAAATGAGCTGTAAAGATCTAGTCACATATCCCAATTCATGACACCTGTGAATAAAATGAAAGAGGTTTTTGTTATATGTATTATGGTTAATATAAAAATCCTTGGGTTTTGCAAAATTACTTTCCATATGTTGTAAAATGGCACCGCACTAAAATGACTAAAACAAAAACAAATATGAAACATTTGCTTTGTTTTAATGTAGACTACAAATATCACTGTATATCTCCCACATAGTAGCACCTGTGCATAAAGGAAAGGAGGTTTTTGTTATTTGGTATGTGATGAACAAAAATCTCTTTCACTTTTGAAAAATTCCTTACCATTATTTCAGAAGCTGATTTTGTACTAAACTTGTCATTATGTGCAGCAATTGACCTCAAAACATGCATAACCAAGAATCACTCATTCATTTTGATCATATCTTCTAATACGGGAACCGGTTACAGGAGTGTGATATACCATTAGAAATATTTTTCTGAGCTTCTTCTAATGGACACACTTGTGACATATTTTGTGCTAAAAATCATGTGCAAAACATCTAACAAAACTAGACACAGTAAGAGCTCATGTTGATCCCTGGTGACAGGTTACGAAGACTGGAACTAACAAATTACTTAGTAGATACTTACCGCTTAGTTTTGCTACCATCCTGCTCCAATTCTTGATAGGTTTCTTGCTAAGTATCTTTCAATCTGCTTACACACCATCCCACCAAAGCACTTCATGGCCTTTTAGTTTGGTGACAACAAACTTTACTTTCTTATCATCTTCTATTTCTTCATAGTCAAAGAATTTCTCCATGCCATTAATCCAGTCTATCAATTCTTCTGGATTCAATCCTCCTTCATATATTGAAACCTCAGTCTTTGGCCTAGCTATGGATCTCAACACTGACTAGAAGAATCTCATCTTAGGAGTAACTGCTACAACTTCCTCCTCTGCAGCTTCAACCTCAGGCTCACTAAAATCTCCATCATCTATATTTCTCCCTGTTGTTAATGCATCCAATCTAGCTTGCATCTGTTGCACAACTTCCATCACTTCAACATTTGCAACTGGTCGTCCTCTTCCACCATGTCCTCGTCCTCTTCCAACTCTGAAAGCCATATTAACTTTCCTTCTCTTGCTTCTGAGATTTAATTCAGTGTCAACAGGTTGCTCTGATACCACTAACAATGTCCTAGGTGCAGGCGATATAGACAAACAGCCGAAACCTGATATAATTTCTTCTAATTCTGGTGGAGTTCTTTCTGCTTCCTGTACTGGAGTATCAGTCATCTATTTCTAGATAGACTGTTCATAAGTTTCCCTTTTTTTCCTAAAATAATCACGTTTTCCTTCTAAATCACCCCAACCCTTATTAGTGGGAAAAAATTTCACAACAAAGCTTCTTTTCCACTATCGGAACCATAATTCCATAGAAATTACAAAATACACTATCGAAAATTATAAATGGTCATAGTGCTAATTCCCAAGAATTACACTATCAACATGTTTACAAAGGGAAATATTAGTACCCAAACATAAACTATCGACACAAGTTTTCAAAGAAATGTGTTATACGCATTAACACTATTGGCCTTTTGATTGCCCTTCCCTGATATGATAATATGTGAGCTCTCGGTAATCACTATCGGTGATTTCAATACTCCAAATGCTAGGTTCCTCTCGCTCCGGTCTTGCGATGCGATAAGCCTCGCGGACCCGACAACCTATCCACCCTTCTCTATAGTATTTCAGATTCGAGCTATCAAAGTTTCGGACTTCGGTGATTCCAAAGGTCCTTCCCGCTCCACTATGGTCCTTGTGATGCAATAATGGTTTGGACCCAATATGGGTATGAGCCAGATTTAATAAGATTTTAGGTCCAAAACTTCATTTAGGCTAAGTCTTTTCATGTTTTTCCTGTGCAAAATAGAGTTTCTGCTTCCGGAACTCAACAATGCTTATAAGGGAAACAAGGCGTGCCAATATAATGGAAAACCACACCAACAAGCTTAAAGAAAGTATTAATAGGAAAAACAAGGCCAAATCACCATTAACAAGGTTCAGAAGAAAAGAACCACAACCAAATACACAAACAAATACTAGTTAATAGAGAACCATAAGTTCAGATGCACAGAGAGAGTTTTGAAGATCACAATGTCTCCAGGATCAACCAATACAGAGATGTCTTGTTCTTTCCTTTTTGAAATAAAAGATAAAGCCCACTCGATCCAAATCCCTTTATAATAGCATGCCAATTACATATCTACTGGTTCATTTTAGCAACTAGTTCCTAAAACAGAAACTTAGTTATTATGATTAACAGTTTTTCGAGACATCCCCCTCAAGAAACTCCACTACATCTTATCCATACAACAATTACTACAACATGATCTTATCCCTATGCTAAACTAGAAAAGCATGGAAATTGATGGCTAAAGGACCCCACTCCTTTTCCTGTAGATTTTTTTTGGATTTTTTGAATAAGTTTGAAGATTTTTCCCTCCAAGTCACATGCTCCTGCATCAGTGAGTGAGAGCATTGGAGAAATAGTAGAATGCTTCAAATCAAGTTGTGAGGATAGATGCTTTAGTGTGTGAGGGAGATGGCAGTATTGGAGAATAATTTTGAAGTAGAGCGTTAGTTTTCAGATCAGATTTGTTGCTGCTATAGGAAAGTTCATTTGAGAGATGTGGAGTAGAGTTTTTACTGTTGGATGATTGTATTTTTTATGGTTGAATTTGTGCCACTATTTTGCTAGTAATGAGAGCACATTATTGGTGGTGTTTTGATATTGTGATTTATAGTATGAGCATGGTTACAAAGCTGAATTATTGTTGAGTAGAGCATCTTGGATCTAGTTTGAAAATAGATGAAATGAGGTCCACATAGTGTTTGAGGAGCAGAGACTTCATGAGAGAGGAGCAGTGATTTTGAAGCTTCATCGAAAGGAACAATTTCTCCATCCAATTAGAGTTGGATAGTGCAATCAGAGTTTGGAAAGGATCGTTGATCATGGTGGCCTTCAACGGATAGTAGTCCATAGATCCCTGTGAGAATAGAGTCTTTTGAGCTGATTAATATAATCGAGTCCCTTGGATGATTAATGTTGGACTATTTTGTATGAGGTCGAGTCTCTAGGCTGATCGGAGTCAACTAGCTATGTAAAAGACAAATTACTTGACATAATAGAAATTCAGAGTAGAGCAACAACAACAAGGGTGGTTTTTGTCTCGGAATGGTTTCCACCAGAAATCTTGTGTCTCATGTGTGATTGTTGTGTTGTGCATGTTTATTGTTTTGTAGTTGCTTATGATTTTCAGTTATGCTTATGTAATGCACATGTTATGATGCTTATTAACTATTGGTTAACATTTGTGTGATTCAATAATTGAAGTTTAAATTGGTAAAACTCATATATATATCACACTATTGATTCACCCCCCTCCCCTCAGTAGTTCTCAAAGATTTCCAACAAACACCTTCCTCGCTAAGAGGGATGTAGCTTGGATAGGTGTTCTAGTCTTAGATAGCATCTATGAGACTAAAGAACACAAGAGGATTAATTATATCCAAACCCTAAAAGAAGATTCCTAGTGAAATTGTCTTAATTAAATTAATTAGTTGATTTTAATTAATTTCCTAAGTCTAACTTAGGGAAATGGGTTAATTAATCGAGATTAATTAAGCCAGATTATTTTTTCTCTAGAGGCTTATAGAAAATTTATTTTTAGAAGTTGATATGATCTTAGCCATCGATTGGAGTTAGATTGTGGTTGTTGATTCATCAACGAGACATTATAAGAGAAGGTCAATGGGAACATTGGAGATCATTCAAAGAGTTCAGGTGAACAAATTTGTAGTGATAGAAAGGGTGCAGTGATAGTGTGGGAGATAATAACAATAGACATAAAAAAAGATTTGGCTTGATTTGTCAGAGAATGATTTGTCATAGTGATTTCTAGATTCTCAGTGACAAAGGGAGATTGATTTATCTGCAGAGACTGATTTCCTCTAGCTAGTGTAGATTGTTTCAGGGAGGTCGAGTTGCTTAGGTAACTGTGAATTTACCAAGAGGTTCGATTTGCACAAGAGAAATCGAGTTTGCCAATGGAGGGCGAAATTCCAATGGAAGCTGAGTTATTTTCCCAGTAGGTGTGAGTTTCTAGAGAGGTTGAGTTATTTGTTGGAATGCACCAATTATATTGATTCAAGGTCACATAATGAGGTCAAATTGGTTTAGAGGGGTTGAGTTTCTTCCAGGAGTTCAAGTTAGCTTGTAGAACTGAAGAAATAAATTTGTCGAAACTTTGATAGTAAATGACAAGTAATTTATGTAATTCTCATTCATTATATCTAATCATAAACTCTGTCTTGGGTAGCTCGTTTGGTAAGGAGTTTACTTAAGCTACATAACGAGAGAGAATGAATGAATTCTAACCAATATGTTTAAATGACATTGATCCTAGACATTTTTATCGAGACAAGAGGCTTAAAAAATAATATTTAGAGAGGCTGAGTTATTTGTTGGAATGCACCAATTATATTGATTCAAGGTCACATAATGAGGTCAAATTGGTTTAGAGGGGTTGAGTTTCTTCCAGGAGTTCAAGTTAGCTTGTAGAACTGAAGAAATAAATTTGTTGGAACTTTGATAGTAAACGACAAGTAATTTAGGTAATTCTCATTCATTAAATCTAATCATAAACTCTGTCCTGGGTAGTTCGTTTGGTAAGGAGTTTACGCAAGCTACATAACGAGAGAGAATGAATGAATTCTGACCAATATGTTTAAATGACATTGATCCTAGACATTTTGATCAAGACAAGAGGCTTAAAAAATAATATTTACTCCTATCCTTTTGGTCGAGTCATTAATGACACCTTGAGAGTAGGGATATGATAGTCCTAAGAGTTATTGCCTTCAATAGATAGAGCACCTCACTATGGCATCACAAATCTTTATATATATCTATTTAAATATTGTAACTTCCTACTCAACTTAAGTAGCGCCCAACAGAACTGGTTTTCCCTTCCGTTGATGGTTTCACAATCAAAGTGTCATTCCAACACTACATCAACATCTCAAACTTCTCGGTGGCTAATAAGAAGTAACAAGAATGCTATCTCAAAGTTTATAACTGCACAAGTAGGGGTTGAATCATGCTAAGGGTGGCACAACTCAACCTCCTCACCTATTAGAGGAGTCACATCTAGTTAGTAATCCAGATCTTTAACCTCAAGGATGCATTTAGAATTTTATATAATAGAGATTATTAACCATGAAATGTAATATGCATGAAAAGAAGCAGAAAAACATAAGCAAATATGAGTTCAAGACACCACAATTTTATTACAGAGTTCACCCAATGTGGGTTACGTCTCTGGGCCCTGATCAATAGTGGGGAGGTATTGTTTCATTAAGTGGCATCAAAGGAATCATATACAAGAAACTTTACAAAAATAACCCTTATACCTCCAATCTCGATGATGGTCTGAAAATGGAGAGCTCAGCTGGAGAAACGGATGTCACCATTAGATTCCTAGTGTGAAAACGTGCAAAATCGACTATGAATTTGCATAATTCTAACAAAGTCACCTTCAACACCCCAAGATTCCCTTGGATGAGGCTTCCACCCTCTTCCTGGATCAAGGTTCTATCTGCTCCAATCCACCTCCATTGGTATGCTATGCAAATGATTAGGTTTAAGTACTTAGGCGACAACAGACTTAACAAAGCCGTGGTCATTGGCCTAGCAGCTAAGTCGGGCAGATAGCGTGGGCACGGGCAGGGTTCAAACCCCACCCATGCCATACATAGTGTATAGTTTTGTTTAAATGGCAAATGGTTTGGAAACGTGACCGACAATGTTCAACAATTAATACCCAATGATTTGGTTGGTGGTTTATTTGATATACATAGTTCCCAACGATGGTCATATATGGTTATAGGGTTTGGGTGGGTCCTCTAGGGGTGGCCTGCCCACCCCATTTTTAATTTATATGTTATGTGTTGGGGTGTGGCGGGGGTAACGACCCGCCACCCATATTTGATATATGATATAACATTTGCATGTGGGTGGTAGCCTCCCACCCCTATTTTAATATTTTTTTGTTTTTTGTTTTTTAAAATAAACTGAGCATTTTTAATTTTGAAAAAAATAAGGGCCACTGGAATTTTTAACCATTTGGCAAATTCTCCCATTCCCGAGGTTGAATTCCATGTGCCGGGTCCTGGTCAATTTGTTGTCTCCTTGAGCCTGCCACTTGTCCAACTTTGACCAAAATTTTTATCATCCATAACTTGACCACACGAACTTAGATATGATTGTCGTTCACACCATTTGAATCAGGGTGATGAGCACTACGATCTGGTCCTAGTTTTGCTTCCATTTGACAACTTTGTTTTTTGAGAAATTTTCAAGGCCACTTGTACTTCTGAATCCTCTTGGATCATTCATCCCCACTAAAGAGATTTTGGACCACTAAAAGCTTTGACCAATTCCTGCACACTATCTAAATCCTCGTGAAACACAGTTTTAACATTTGTGTTGCATGCCAATCTGGTACATTCTTTGTAATCATATAAAAACCACACATGACTAAAACAACCCCATACTTGCCAAGAGTTTATAACGCACACTCTTTATTCAAGTTTTACATAATATAAACCAATACCTCGGCTACTCATAAAAGGCCAAAAAATGTCATCGTTTCTTTAGTAAGTGATGGAAAATACATCATCACTTTTACATTTATTCACAACGCATGATTGACAAACTGCGGCCATGACAAGCTACTACATCTAGTAAAACCATTCTTACTTAATAAAGCAGACCACCATGAACGTGGTGGATTCATTTGTTGAACACCTTCACCTGCTGGCTTCTTTATCGATGCTTTCTAGGCATGGAGCATTTGACACATGGCTCTCTGGTGTCCAATCTCGTTGCAGTGACTACAATGATTCTTTATCCTCCAAAAATTTTGGATCATCTTGGAACACTTTATCTTGGTGCACCTCTGATAAGTGCTCGTGGAACCTTCACTATCACCGAAATTTGATGAATTTCTCTCATCATATGTCATTGGTTAGTCATTATATGTCTTGGATAATTCCCCAACTTCCTTTCTGACATACCCAAGTCCTGCATAACGAGGAAATTCCTCTACTTTGATGGGGTTCACAATGCCTTGGCCATTAATGCAGAGGCCCTTTCCTTGATACCCCATTTTCTTCAACAATTTTGATCCAATTCCTATAGTATGTCTCTCAAAAGTAGCGAAATCATTGTCATGAAAAGTACATGAAATTGAAGAATCAATTTTTACCTTAGGCTTGTGATGCTGCAACTTTTCCAAAGTCTCCTCCTTGGCTTGTAACTATTGTTGCAACCTTTGTTTCTCCTTCTCTCCTTCTTGTAGGAGTCTCCTTAGTTCAACATTCTCTACTTGGATGCTTGGTTGATTTCTTTGAGTTCTTAGAGCAATGTAAAATTTTGTGCCCTTTTCATCTTTGTTACAACATCTACTAAATTTTTTTTCTCATCACCTGAATCAAATCCCAAGTCAATGGGTCCATCTGTTGCAATCCCAAGAGATGTGATCTTCATTTCATCACCTAAGTCTGATCCCAGGTCAATTGGTCCACCGCTTGCAAATACCGCAGCTATGATCTTCTCATCATCCTCAGATTCAGATTCTTGGTCTTGTTGAATGGTTGCTACTGTCTTCTGCTTCCATTTTCTGTCGTTCCTCTTATGTCTCAATTATGGATACAATTTCCAACAATTCTCCTCATCATGCCCTTCTTTCTCACAATGAGCACAAGAGGGCTTTGCCCCTATTATCTTAGCTGCTACTATCCTCTTTGGGCGGTCGTCTTGTTGATGCTTCTCCTCGCTTTCTAGATGTAAAACCTTCACACTAGCTTCATCAAGAGACTTAGGTTCAAATAATAACAATGAATGGCGCAAATAACTATGCAAAGAGCCAATATATTTCGTCAATGTCTTAGAAGTGTCTAATGGAACATTTATGCTAATTATTGTTTTCTAAACTCTTCTGTAAAGTTTTGAACAATTTGACCTTTGCTTTATTTCAAATGTTTCCATTCTATCATGGCCTTATGTCTGTGACCCAATGGATAAAATTGTCCTCTTAAAGCAAAAATGAAATCAGAAAAAGATTAAATAAGTTTACAACTACTCTTACCACCTTGCTGCAATTTTCCTTCCCACTAGATGAGAGTGGTGCCACTTAAGCGAAGGGATTTTAGCTGCAACTTGACTTAATCCTCTTTGATTTGTTGTATGCGGACATACACTTCAACCTGTCTTATCTAGTTATCTAGCTTTTCTACATTATATTCTCCACTAAAAACAGGTAAATCAAATTTGACATCTGGCGTAAAAAAGGGCTTTTTAGATGTGTTCCTCTGATTCTTGTTAGAATGATGAGAAGAGGAAGAAGAAGAAATTTCATTGGAAGATAGAGAGGGAGGAGGATATTCTCCACCGCCTCCATCATTTACTGATGCATGGTCATTTGACTCTCTCTTCTTGGGCTTCAAATTTGACATCTAGCTTAAAAAAGGGCTTTTTAGATGTGTTCCTCTGATTCCTGTTAGAATGATGAGAAGAGGAAGAAGAAGAAATTTCATTGGAAAACAGAGAGGGAGGAGGATATTCTCCACCGCCTCCATCATTTACTGATGCATGGTCATTTCACTCTCTCTTCTTGGGCTTCAAATTTGAAATCTAGCTTAAAAAAGGGCTTTTTAGATGTGTTCCTCTGATTCCTGTTAGAATGATGAGAAGAGGAAGAAGAAGAAATTTCATTGGAAGATAGAGAGGGAGGAGGATATTCTCCACCACCTCCATCATTTACTGATGCATGGTCATTTGACTCTCTCTTCTTGGGCTTGATTGTCTTCTCATACTCTGCAAATATCTTGTCAACTTTCTCTACCATGTGGTAGAAAGCCTTGTGATAGTTTTGCTTTTCCTCCATTCGGGCTTACTCATCTGCCATGTTCCGTCTTCCTGGTGCATGCCTCGCTTCGGGATCAAAGGACTTAAGCTTTCCTTCACCTCTTCGGAGCTTGTTTTTGGTTAACATTCACTCATGCAACTCGCATCAAGAAGGCCTACTTTGATACAAAACTTGATCTAGATATTTAAATTCAAGGATGCATTTAGAATTGCATATAACAAAGCTTATTAACCATGAAACTTAAACCACATGAAAAGAAGTGGAAAAATGTAACAACCCTGGTAAAAATTCCATGTATAAATATATAAATACTACAGATGATGAGACATGTATTCCAAGTTGAATGGTGGGCAAGACATCCTAGGGGGTGTTCATTTGGTTGTTTATGGCTAAGGAAATTAGCAAAGGCAATGGCTAAGGCATTAAAGAGGCAAAAATGTATTTTGGCACATTATTTATGAAAATAATGGAAATTAGGAGAAAAGGAAGTTGAAAGGTCACATGTTGCATGTGAGGAGGAAATTGAAGGAAAATAATGGAAAATGAAGAAAATAGAGGCCTCATTAAATAAAAAGGCTTCTGAGGATCAGTGAGCAAGCTTGGTCAGTGAACCTTTTGTCAGTTTAGCTTTGCAGCTCTCTAATTATTCTCTCTCTCTCATACTCTTGGACACTTAGAGCTTTCTTGGAGCACTTTGGCATTGGAGCAAGAAAGACAAAGAAGGCAAGAGGAAGAAAAGATCAAGCAGGGAAAGGCATGATCAAGCAATTACAACAAGCTTCATTGCAGGTATCAACTTGCATGTGTATTTTCCTTGCTAGATTTGGCATGCATGGGACTGCATGTGTTTCTTTTCTACCATGGCATGAGTCTTTCTAGGTGTGACAATATTTCAACCTAGCCTTGCCATTTCTTGATAAATTTGATCAGATGGGTTCTCTCATGTGGTTTGTGGGGGATGGCCAGATTGGATTCGAAGCTGACTGGGGTGGATCTCCGAATTGAAAAACACATGGTGGTAGTGGTCCTTGAACTGGACTGAGGATGCATGAAATCACTGTCCAAGTAACCCCTAAACCAGATTGTGGGTTGCGGTAAAGCTAGATTGTGTGCCTCGGTGGGCCTAGGAATCCTTGCCAGTGAATGGTAGGATATACAGTAAAGCCAAGAGGTTGATTTTCTCTCCATTGGGCCTAGTGATTCCGGGATGGAATGAACGGTAAAGCATAGAGAGTATGTCTCTATGTAGGTGATCTAGGTGGATCTTTAGATACAATGGCATGGAAAAATTTAGAAAATCAAAGTGATAAGACTAAAGTCAACTCAAGACCAAGATGTAGATCTCGTCTTCCTGATTCCAATGGCGCAAACGATACTTCAATCCGAGTTTGAATGATGAAGTTATTGCAAAAAGAATGGCTATTCAATCCTTAAGAAAACAAAGAAATTTCCCTTAAAAATGGGTCTTAAAAGCCCTAAAGGCAAATCACAATCGGAGGTTGCATGAGGGCTGACTTAAGGTTTGGGTCGTGGAGCCCCCGATCGCCGATCTGTAATCAGATCGGATCGGTGGATCGAAGGTTATCACAATCGGCGGTTATATATATACATATATGAGGATATCGGCGAATGGACAATACGATTGGTGATTAATCGGATCGACGGAACCTCCAACAGACACTTGGGGCAATATATGTACGGGATGCTGACACGATAACCCGATACCGATATCGGCGATCGACGATCGACGGTCGGTCTTTCCTGAGGACTAGGCCAAGGACACAGTGAAACACCGATCCGTGACCTCAGCGCGGACCCGATACCAACTATAAGCCCGATTTAATAATATTTGAGGTTTGGGCATATGGTTTTTGGGCAGATTTGCAATGTTGTTTGGGATTTTTGAAGCTTTGTCGTTCAACGATAAAAAAGACCATTTTGAGCGGCGACTGCAACTGCCACTCTACCAACCTCTATTATTAACGAGACAACCCCGATTTGAATGGGGTTCTGTCCAAAGAACCCATTATAAATCATAGTCGATGGAAGAGCAGGGGGAGGCATTTTTATGGTTGTAGCACGTTGTTTCGTAGAGGACAAGAGCATTTGTTTGTTTTTGAACAGTTACACAATTCCAGTCCCTTCTACAACTGCGGGAAGCTTTGGCGCTGCATACCACTCCATCTCTGGTATTCATTTCATAGCCATCAGGTAGATTGGAGGTATAAGCCTCTTTATGGACAGATTGATGAATGTAATTCTATTTATTAATGCCATTTAATAAGAAAAGGCCTCCCCATTGTTGAGTTGGGCCCGAAGACGTAGTCCAAATAGGACGAACTCCGTTATCAAGCCTTGGTGTTCTTTTTTGTGCCTTTTTATGTGTCTTCTTCTTCTTTTCATATGTGCACATATATGTGTTAAGATGCAATTTTATATGCCATTCTTTTCTATACATCTATAAGCAAAAACATATTGGATCAAGTGGTATCGGAGCAGGGCTTTTTAGATGTGAATTGCATGTTTGTATGCTAACAAGAGGTAGGCTTCAAAGAGGTGAAGGGAATCTAGAACTTTTCGATCTAGAGGCAGGGCATGCACCTTGAAGAAAAAACATGGCTGAAGAGGAAGCTCATATTGAAGAGGAGCAAAATTTCAGAAAGACTTTCTATTCAATGGAAAAAAGTATCAGTTAGCTGGTTATAAGACTGGAAAAAGCTGAAGAGAGGAATCCAGAAGGACAAGGTTCAACACATGGGAATGATGGAGAAAAACCCCCTCCTCCTCCTTCTAGTGGTGAAGGTTCTTCTTCCCCACACCACCATAATCAGAGAAATCCAAAGGATGCATTGAAGAAGCCTTTTTTAAAATTAGATGTTAAATTTGATCTTCCTGTGTTTAATGGTGGAAGTAACATAGAAAAGCCTAACAATTGGATCAGGCAGATTGAGGTTTATTGCAGGATTCAACAAATCGTAGAAGATGAGGCGAAAATCTAGCTAGCCTCTCTATGACTAGGTAGCATAGCTCTCATTTGGTGGGAGAATAAATTGCAAAGGAGTAAAAATGTGGGTAAGCTCTTTTCCTCATGTTCTACTTTTACTTTTGCGTTAAGGGAACAATTTTATTCCTTAGGATACAAACAAAAAGCTTTGATGAATTGGTAATATTTAAGGCAAGGTAAAGGGCAGGATGTTCAGATTTTTATAGAAGAATTTAGGAAACAAGCACTGAATTTGGGTATTGCACTAGATACACCTGAAGTTGTAATTAAGTATATTAGCTCATTGCATAGTTATATTTGACATTCATTATTGTTGTTTGAACCAACCACTATTGATGCAGCTAGTGTGAAAGCAATTCATATTGAAAATAGGGGCAAGAATGAAAGAGAGGACCTATCCAGAAAGCCACTGTTCAAACCTCCCAATGGCAAGTCCAAAGCGAAATGGAAAGGGAAGGAGAAGAAAACAACAACAACCAAAGAGGGAGAGTGACCTTATTGCAATCATTGCAAGAAAGAAGGCCACGATGATGATCATTGTTGGAAGCAAAACCTAGAAAAGCGTCCAAACAAGTATGGAGGAAAAGGGAAGTAGAAAACAGTGGCAGCAACACAACAAGACCTTGGATTAGATTCAGGACATGAAGCGTTGGTCACAGCATCAGGAACAAAAGGTACCTTTGCACCTCCTGTTGATTCTAAATCACAGGGAAGCACCAGCTCTGTAGATGAGTCCATTTCAAATGATAGAAAAAGGATTGAATTATTTCATATCAGAGTAGTAGTAAACCATACCAAAGTAGAAACTCTGTTTGATACGAGGTCCCAAGCAAATTTAATTGCATAATCTCTTGTAAAGAAGCTAGGCTTAGAAACAAAACTATACCCAAAGCCTTACCTGCTGGGATGGATACATGATAAAGCCAAATTGAATGTAACCCAGCAGTGCAAGGTAAAATTTGTGATTACTTCTAAGTTGGTAGATGAAGTAGAGATGGATGTTATACTGTTGGACATCTGTGGCATGGTATTGGGGAGCCCCTACCTATATGACAGCAAATCTGTCTTTTTCCGCCATGAAAATAAATGCTAAATCACTAAGGATGGGATAGAGTACATAGTGCGGGCTCATAAAAAAAAATTAATGCTAGCCTCGTAAGTGCTAGGTAGATGAAATGGCTGGTGAACTCCAGCAAGGCATGCATGCTTATGGTCGTCAGGGAAAGGAGGCCGAATTTGCAGACGCGTTCCAAGGCTGCGATGGGAAGCATAAACAAGAATTGATGGATTTAACTATTGATTATAATGCCTTGTTTCAGGAGCCGTGGGGACTACCTCCACAGAGGGAGATCCAAGATGAGATCCACAGTTTGCATGACGCCCCTCTACCGAATATCAACATGTACATAATGTCAGCAATCGAAATGGAGGAGATGAAGCGTCAAGTGTAGGAATTGTTGGACCAAGGTGTGATCAGGCCGAGCTCCTCTCCATGCAAGTTGTCGATTGTTCTAGTGCCAAAAAAGGATGGAAGCTAGAGGATGCGCATGGACTACTGTGTGCTCAATAAAATATCAGTAAAAAATATCTATCCCCTCCCACGCATAGATGATTTATTGGATCAATTAAAAAATGTTGTATATTTCACAAAATTGGATCTGCGTAGTGGCTATCACTAGGTCCGAATTGTGGAGCAGGACGTGTGGAAAACCACTTTCAAAACCAAGTAGGGGCTGTTCAAATGGATGGTAATGCCATTCGGGCTTTGCAATGCTCCAACCATCTTTATGCGGGTTATGAATCATATATTTCAGCCCTTCATTTATGAGTTTGTTCTTGTATATTTAGATGATATGCTAGTTTTCAGCAAGAGTTGGTTTGAACATATGGGTCATGTAAAGAAAGTGCTTGACGTGCTGAAGAAAGAAAAACTCTTTGTAAAATTGTCAAAGTGTGAGTTCAAGAAAACCTCTTTGGGTTACCTAGGTCATATTGTTGGTCATGGTCAGTTAAAAATTGATCTCGCTAAAGTTGAAGCAATTGTAAATTGGCCTAAGCCTACTAGTGTAACTGAGGTCCGTAGCTTTCTAGGTGCAGTCCAGTATTGGAGGAGATTTATTGCTAATTCTCTGTTATTGCAGCTCCTTTGCACACATTGACAAGTGTGAAATAGGTCTTCCAATGGGGAGGAAGACAACAGAAGTCCTTTGAAACATTGAAGGAAAAAATTAGCACTGCGCTAGTCTTAGCCTTACCCGATCTCCAACAGCCATTTGAGATCGAAACCGATGCCATCGGTTATGCCATGGGAGTTGTATTGATGCAACAAAAGAAGCCAATATGTTACCATTCTGAGAAGTTTTCTCAAGCTGTGATAAACTATCCCACCTATGACAAGGAGCTTTATGCCTTGGTGCAGAGTGTGAAAAAGTGGAAATGCTACCTGATCGGCAAGGAAACCATAATCCATATAGATCATCAGCCCTTGCAGTACCTTCAGTCATAAACCAAGTTGCAACAAACTCGTCATTTCAAGTGGATGGGATTTCTTCAACAGTTTCATCTGGTAATAAAGTATAAGAAGGGCACTAGCAATAAAGTGGTCGATATGCTATCTCACCCTCCTATTTCTGCTTCTATTATTTTGCATAATGCTTCGTTGTCCTTCGAAAGTTATGCTAAACAATATGATAACAATGATGAATTTAAGGAGGTTTATGCAAAACTAACCCATGGTTCATAGGTGGACAACTATCACTTGCAGGGGAAATTGTTGTATCACCTGCGTCAATTGTGTATTCCCACCGGAGAAAGAGTGCATGTAATTCGAGAGGCCCACACCTCTCTTGTGTTTGGACATTTTGGTGTCGAGAAGGCTTTATGTCATGGACAAAGATTTTGTTTTTGGCCTCATATGAAAAACATTATGACTCGCTATGTAAAGGGTTGTGTGACATGTTATGTTTCAAAGCCCTCTAATAGAAAACTTGGGCTCTACACACCACTTCCTATTCCGAGTCGTCCATGGGAAAGTGTGTCAATGAACTTTGTGGGAGGTCTACCTTTGTTTAGGAAGGGTCATGACTATTTATATGTCGTCATTGACCATTTTAGCAAAATGTGCATTCTTATGCCTTGTAAAAAGCAGATTACTGCAAAGCAAACTACTTCTCTTTTCTTTCAGTATGTTTGGGTCCACTTTAGATTACCCACATCAATTGTTTTGGATCGAGACTCTCGCTTCCTTGGGGAGTTTTGGAGCAACTTGTGGAGGATGATGGATACCAAAATGAAAAGAAGCATGGAATTTCACTCGTAAATCGATGGGCAGACATAGGTTGTTAACCATACCATGGTACACCTATTAAGAGGCTATTATGGGAAACACCCCAAGTTGTGGGATGAACATCTCCCCTATATACAACATTCCTATAATCGAGCAGTGCATTCATCAACACGGTGGTCACCATTCGAGACATGCTTTGGTTACCTAACAAAGGAACCTTTAGACATGGTCTTTGGAAGGGAGGATGGCTCCAGTGGGCATAATGATAAAGACAAAGCTCCATAGTTCATTCAGTGAATCTAAATGATTCACCAAGTAGTGCAAGAGCAGTTGGAAAAGAGTCAAGCCCGTTACAAGGCTCAACATGATAAACACTGAGTTGACCATCAATTCCAAGTGGGCGACAAGGTGTGGTTCCACATCAGCAAAGATAGGATGAAGGGAGAAGGAAAGAAGTTGTGGCCAATACGGTATGGACCATTCACCATATTGGAGAAGATTGGGAACGATGCCTTTCATCTTGACTTGCCAGTTTATATGCAGATGTACTCAGTAGTGAATGTGGAGAACTTGAAGCTGTATGAACCTCCTTTGATCATGGACACTGATGAGGTGGGTACAGTTCCTACCATCGATGATTTTGCACCTGAATATCTCGATGAGTTGCCCGAAGACATCATCCTTGACAGAAGAACCAAGACTTCACGGCGAGGAGATATAGAATACCTTCGAGTTGGATTCAAGGGAATGCATCCCAGCAAGGCCAGATCGCTGGAGAAAGAGAAAGTGAGGGCACAGTGCCCTCACTTTCCAATTGACTAATGAAAAGCTTTTGGCATTCCAAAAGCTCCTTAATGGGGAGGATTGATCCAGATGGATCTTCAGATACAATGGCAAGGAAAAACTCAGAAAATCAAAGTGATCAGAATAAGTTCAACTCAAGACCAGGATGTAGATGTCATCTTCCTGATTCCAACAATGCAAACTCTACTTCAATCCGAGTCTGGACGATGAAGTTATTGCAGAAAGAAGGGCTCTTCAATCCTTAAGAAAACAGAGGAATTTCCTTTAAAAATGGGTCTTAAAAGCCTTAAAGGAAAATTGAAATCGGAGGTCGCATGAAAGTGGACTTAAGGTTTTGGCTGTGGAACCCACGATCTCTGATATTCGATCAGATTGGATCGACAGATCAAAGGTTATCACAATAAGAGGTTATATATATATACATATATGTGGATATCAACGAATGGACAATGCGATCGACGATTAATCGGACCGGCGGAACCTCCATCAAACACCCAGGACGATATATGTATGGGATGCCGACATGATCAGCCGAAGCCGATATTGGCGATCGGCGGTTGGTCTTTCCTAAGGACTAGGCCAGGGACACAACGAAACGCCAATCCACGACCTCAACGTGGACCCGATACTGAATATAACCTGATTTAATAATATTTGAGGTCCGGGCATATGGTTTTTTGGCGGATTTGCAGTGTTGTTTGGGATTTTTGAAGCTTTTTTGTTCAATGATAAAAAGACCATTTTGAGCAGCGGTTGCATTTGCCACTCTACCAACCTCCATTATTAACGAGACAACCTCGATTTGAATGGGGTTCTGTCCAAAGAACCCATTATAAACCACAGTCGGGAAGAGCATGGGGAGGTGCTTTTATGGTTGCAACACGCTGTTTCACAGAGGATGAGAGTATCTGTTTGTTTTTGAATAGTTACAAAATTCCAGCCCCTTCTATAGCTGCGGGAAGCTTTGGCGCTGCATACCACTCCATCTCCAACGTTCATTTCATAGCCATCAGGCAGATTGGAGGTATAAGCCTATTCATGGATAGATTGATGAATGTAATTCTATTTATTCATGCCATTTAATAAGAAAAGGCCTCCCCATTGTTGAGCTGGGCCCGGAGACGTAGTCCAAATTGGATGAACTTTGTTATCAAGCCTTGGTGTTCTCTTTTGTGCCTTTTTATGTGTCTTCTTCTTCTTTTCATATGTGCACATATATGTGTTAAGCTGAAATTTTATATGCCATTCTTTTCTATACATCTATAAGCGAAAACATATTGGATCAATAGGATGTAGTGATCCCTAGATTAGACTGCAGATGCACGGTAAACCCTGAGAGATTAGGAGGCACTCAAATTCCTAAGGGTGTAGGCAGAGAACTTCGGTGGCATCCACATTGATTGGTGTTTTTGATGTGTTCTATGAGTCCCACATTCATGCTTATAATATGGAATGGGGGTGATTAGCTGAAGAGAGACTTGGATCAACCAACCTATGGTCTGGTGGAACGTGGTAGTCCCATCAGTGGTTGGTTCATTGCATTTATTAATGAAAAATTCTTTCCCTTGATTTTCATGTGCAAATGTACTGATGTATATATGGATTTTGATGGCCAATATGTTTATTGTATTTCTGTTCCTATTAAGTTGTTTATATGCACATTTGCCCTGGAAGGTGTTACAGAGTGGTATCAGAGCATGGTTCAAACACTTGGATTGGATGGACTATATCATAGGTGAAATGAAGAACAAAGGTTTAAATTTTAGATATTTCTTTCATATCTGTTATAACTTTGTTCTATGGAATATTAGAAGTTGAAAAATTGTCCATATTGAAGGTAAATCCCATTGATAATGTGGTCAAAATTTCAGATATTGGTTCACAATAATTTAGGAATTATGATATAAGGAAGATGACCTTCCTAAATGCACTTTTAAATAGGCCATGTGGGAATTTCTGCAATAACTCATCTTATGTAGGCTTTCAGAAGTTGAAAAATTATCCACATTGAGGGGACATACCACTTATTATGTGGCAGAAATTTCAGATATTGGGTCGCAAAATTTTAGGAGATATGAGTAGTGGGAGCCAAGCCTTCTGGATGCTCCTAAAATCAGGCCTCAAACAGGTCATGCTAACATTTTTATTATAGCTTTTCTTCTGGGAAATCTCAGGAGTTGAAATTTTTTCCACAATGGGGGAAATCCCACTGATACTGTGATAAAATTTTTAGACATTTATTCACTATATTTTAGGATATATGACCAGTGGAAGTCGATATTTCTGGATACTCCTAGAGTTGTGCACCAAATAGGATTGTGTTGGTATTTTTGTTATAACTTTTCATCTATGAAATATCAGAAGTTCAAACTTCAACCATAGTGAGGGAAAATACCATTGATCATATGGTTCAGTTTCCATAATTTGTTCTACTACATTTTATGATATATGTATTGAATCATTCACTATACTAGTTTGCATGCAAAGTGTTTGATGAAATGCTTAAATGGTTCAATGATTAATTGCATACAAAATGTTTGATAAAATGCCCCAATGAGTATGTTGTTTGTGGTTGGGGATAGTATTGACGTGTAAGAGTATTCTTGTAGTTGATATATGCTTACTTGTATGCAAATAGTTTGATATATTAGTTTGCATGTAAAGTGTTTGAAGAAATGCTTACATGCAAATGTAATAGTATAGTAGTTGTTTGAAGAAAATGTAAAAGTATGGTAATTGTTTGAAGAAAATGTTATTTTTTAGATGGGATAGTATTGTGGTATGATAATATGGATGTAGCTGATCTATGCCTATTTTCATGCAAATAATTTGAAGAGTTGCATGTAGGGAATTTGAAAAGTTGCATGTAAGGAAATGGAAAAGTGGCATGTTTTTAGTTATTATGTTACAAGTGGAATAAGTGCAATGTTTTGACTTAATCTCATACAAAATGTATGAGAAATGAAAATCAATTTATTTTCAAGTGTGGTTAAATTTAGTAGAGCTTCAGAGACCATTTCCATAATTGGACATTGGAGACTGGGCCATTATAGTAGCTTCCTCCTTCTACCTTAGTGTGGACCATGGATAGTAAGGGGGTATGCTTATAGGTTGTTTGAATGCTTGATTAAATGTGTGATATGTGTTTGTGCTTATAAAATTGTATGAATGAATGCTCTTGTTTTAATACGGTTGTACTAACACAATATGAGTTGAGACAACTGATATGCACTTGCATGCAAGTGGGTGCTATTTTTAGTATTATGACTATGATTGTGAGTTGATTTCCGACTATGACATGGTTGTTAGTATTGGTGAAAAATGATTTCTAATTAATATACATGATGTCTTGATTTTTGGAACATGTGACTGACTATGTATGGATTATATGTCGCTTACATGTTGATTTCATGATACCTACTTACATCCTTTTATGTTAGGTTACATTTTTGAATATTTTGATTACATGCATTAGTCTTGTAGGTTGATTACAATAACTAATCGATTATGTTCGACTACATGCAGTTATGCGTATTGGTAGTTGGTTTGCCACTACTTATGCATACTGTTGGTTTCATGTGATAATGTGAACAATGGAGTAATGGTTGTTGTCATGCATGAGGTCATGGTTTGTGTAGTTGATAGGCCATGCATTGATGACTAGACTCTAGCTAGAATGGTGTGTGTATGGTTTTGCACTCATGTGTTATATATCTATATGCAGTTGTTATGCATGTATGGTCTTGGTTATAGTTTGAATAGTGTGTCAAACATGCCTTGTGAAGTCATTGTATGCAATTTAAGTCATCAATGTTCTGAATGAGGTAAAGCAGGAGATGCAGATCATCAAGTGAAGTTGCAACATTGGACCTCGAGGCGAGGACATGTCGTCATAGAAGTTTTAGTGTTTGGCATGCAGGTATGTAGGTTAAGAATTTTTATATGCATTAGGGTTATATACATTAGGTTATGTACACGCCTTTTAATGTTATGGTTACATTCATGATATATGTTAGTTTATTATTGTAATTATATACACATGAGTAAGATAGTCAAGAATGATAGTAACCTGTACTTGTACGCATTGCTATTGTTGTTTTATATTAGATAACCTAATGATTAGGTTATATATTTTTAATGAGCGTGATATATAGATTATTATTATTGTTATATGCTATTAACTTGATGATTAGGGTTGCTTCATTGAGATCTTGATGTTGTAATTTGGATTAGTCATATGCGTGATGGTTATGTTCATTGCATTGAAGATCTTGATGTTATATGTATTGTGCTAACCTAGTTTGGCCTATGCAGATGGTTATGGTTGCAATATTCAAGTATGAGCCGACATATTTCTGATATGGAGTCGTACTAATCTATATTGATCATAAATATGTGATTGTTACGCATGAACAACAAATTCTTATGAGATTATGATGTAAACATGTTAGTTAGTTACTGTTAGGGATATCATGGTTTATGTTTGAGTTGATATGTTGTGAAGTTGTATCATGCTAACCTAGATTTATTGTGTAGACAAGATAGCCTCCGCTGAAATACGCCGAGGTATGAGTTTGCTTATGTAGTATATTGGGTGCTTCATTGTTGCTTATGTCGTCTATTTGGTGTTTGAATGTTTGGTGCCTATTATGTCGCCTAGTTGAATTATCTGACATGGTATATTTATAGTTTGTTGAATGATTGACTTAATTCATGATATGAGTATGAGTCTATAGAGTGGCATGAAGGATTGATATTGTATTAAGATAATTATGCTAACACTTATGTGTTGGGACAGTTGATATGTACTTGAGTTTAGTAGGTGACAGTTGTAGCATTATGTCTAATGACTATGAGTTGATTATGGATTATGACATGAGTGTTTGTAAGAGTTGATTTAAAATGGATAGATATGTTTGTCTTGATTTTTGGAACATGTGGTTGACATGCATGAGAAGTTGCAGGAAACATGCTTGGTTTTATTATGACAAGGTAATAATTGATGTGTTTATATAACTAATAGTTGGGTGGTGTGACAACACATAGTATGCCTCAATTCCAACAAGGTAAAAAGGTAAAATAAAGGAATTGGGAAAGAATTCCTTTGGCTATGTTTGGAAACCCTAATTTCGAATGAATGAGTGCTTTGCACTCAGGAAGTCTTCTTAACCTTGATTTTGTCTAACATTATGTGGATATGCGCTATATTCATGAACATGTACTTGACATGTATATTAGCTAGTCTTTAGCTACAGGTGGATCTGTTAAGGGATTAGAGTCCCTTGAGAGATGACGTGGATGTGTTCAGTTGCAAGCAGCGTGCTTGGCACAATAAGATGAGGTAACTGGTGTATTATTATGCTTAATTATACATTGACAATTATGTGTTTATGGCAGCATGATGGAGGGAGTTGCATGGCAAGACATGTTGCCATGAAATATTGAAGATGGCTCAGGTTGAGCTTTCCTTGAGAACCATGGGGATTGAGTCATGGTGTCAGTCTTGTGCTTTCGGTCTTTTGAACTTGTTTTGCGGTTTTGTTTATGTCTGGTGTAAGGCCTTGCCACTTTATTTTAGTGTCATATCGTTATGGGGTTTCGTGGTCTTCTTCTTGGTTTTTTTCTTGTCTTCTCTTTTATTGTTTTGAGTGTTGGAATTGGTTGGGAAAGAGGAAAGTTGATGGAGCTCGGGGAGAGTTGTGTGGTACCCGAAAGGTAATGTAAGATTTAGATGAAGGTTAGTGCATGAGTGAGCACAACAGAAGGTAATACTATGACATTTGGTTGGACTGGCTGGGACCATTGTGGTAAATGGATGGTAGCAGTATAGTCATGAGAAAGGTAACATGAAAAGGTAAAGTAAATGGATTTGAGGTGTCATATGGCTTGGATATGTTGGGAACTATTGTTCTTAATGTTGCAGATGTGTTTCATGAATAAAGGAATTTATCTTAACCTAGACCTTATGTTATCTGGTAATTATGTTATGATCATGAGTATGCTGATGTTTATATATGTATACATGAATGTATGTATGTCGTTGTCTGACAAGGTGATGATTGTTTTATGCTAACGATTATATATGTATGTATGTATTTATCTATGTCACTGTCTCATAGGGGTTGTCATGGATCATTCTTGTGAAGGAATAATTGCTTATGCAACTAAATGGCATGAAGAGGTTCCTAGTTCATGAGTAATCAAGTGGGAAGAGTAGTCATGAAAAATATACGAGGTCAATATCATGTGGTTATGAGTTTATATTATGTGATTATATTATGTCTATGTTATGGACAGGTTATACCAAGGGATACATCAGCCAAGTGAAAGCAGTGTAGTCTGCGGCATGCTTGGATAAGCATGGATGAGATACTAGAATCAAGGTTTCTTGGTAAGGATAGTGTGGTTTTGGATGTGTGGTACTATTGTTGTGCATACGTTGTATATGTTGTACATGTTACATCTATGATGTGTGCACTTGTGGTGTTTGTGTATACATAGCATGTGTACATGTTATTTATGCAATGTTATGTACAGGATGGTACAAATAGGGTTGTGCGAATATTGCATATGGGGTGTTGTATACATATTGTACTGTCTTCATGAAGTATATGTTGCGTGTGTATATGGTGCTCTGTGCATGTTGGATATGCAATGTTGTGTATGGATGATGCTATGTACATGTTGGATAGGCAGTGCTATGTACATGTGGTGTTGCATGCATGTTGTACATATGTTGTTGTGTGCATGATTGTACAAGTGGTGCTGTGAGCATCATAGAAAATTTTATGGGCGAATGTTCGCCCTTTGGGGGAATTAAGGGGTTTTAAATTTTTAGTGGGCGAATATTTTGTACCATAGTACATTTTTACAAATCACCTCAAATAGCCCACCTTATTTTAAGGGAGAGGGTAAAAAAGGTAAATTTAGCCCTTGAA
>APFE031723760.1:49404-66381 GCA_000404065.3 Pinus taeda
ATATTATATTATTGATAAAATCACCTTCCATTTTTCCTATATACCATGGAGATTCGCCCATTTATTATACATATAAATTTAGGGGGGGTTCTTAAAATTTTCCCTGGTGAGCATGTGGTGCCGTGTACATGTTGTACATAGGGTGCTATGAGCATGTGGTGCTGTGTACATGTCGTGCATATGATGCTATGTACATATGGTGTTGCATACACATCATCCATATGGTACTATGTACATGTGGTATTGTGTACACATTGTACAGTGGTGTAATGTACATGTAGTGTTGTGTACACGTTGTGCAAGTGGCGCCGTGTACATGTGATGTTGTGCACATGTTGTGTAGGTGGTGCAGTGTACAAGTGATACTATGTACATGTTGTACATATGGTACTGGTGCATGCGTGGT
This sequence comes from Pinus taeda, assembly GCA_000404065.3. Taxonomy (NCBI): domain Eukaryota; kingdom Viridiplantae; phylum Streptophyta; class Pinopsida; order Pinales; family Pinaceae; genus Pinus; species Pinus taeda. Next base: position 49,811 of record APFE031723760.1, read on the forward strand.
ATTGTGTGCATGTCATACATGTTGTATTGAGGGCATGTGGTATTATGTATGTGCATCATATAGTCATGGTATCGCGGCATGTGTACTCGTTGTGTGGTACTCTTTGTAGGTACATGTACTGGGTGGTATTTCACATCGGTATAGATGGATGCATTGTATTGTATACACTAGGTGTAGGTGTATATGTTGTATGTCAGGTGTAGATGCATGTATTGCATGGTGTGGTATGACGTGTGGTTTTATGTGCGTGATGCACACTATGTGTCTATGCACATGGTTGAGGAGAAGGAACTAGGAGATTGTCGGGTGTGGCAACTGATCTAGAGTGCGTATGGGATAAAGACAAAGGGATAAGTAAGGATCAATGAAGGGCAAGTATCGGTATTGTATTTGTTAGAGAATTATACATTACAAAGCAATGAAACACATAAAATATATTGTAGAAACATAAACTCAGAAAACACATAAAACAAGAGAGACATAGATATACATGGTTCACCCAATTTGGGTTACGTCCACGGAGAAATAGCCAATCCTTCCTTTTATATTATCCAGCAAACTGAAGAGATACAACCTACAACAAATCCGTTGTAATTCCCTCTTCTCTCTCACACAATCTCCTCTCTCTTTTTCACTCAGAATACAAATCTACATAGACGCAATACAATCCCTCATATATAGCAAGGGGTTTCCTTCTAGGGGAAAAAACTCTAAATTAAACATAACTTCTACCGTTAGATCTCTGCCTAATGACGACCCAGATCGACTACGAAATTACAACATTTTACATGGAAAAATTACATCTATTTTTAGCTTCGGGGGCGCTGCCCCCCCTAGACCCCCCTTGCAACGTACATTTTACGGGAAGCATTGCTGCCACATTACGAACTGGGGTCCAATGTGGTGATACCTCTAAATAAAGAATATAATTAGGCTCCACACCCAACAATATTTTAGTTTTATTATGCATGTGATTTATGATTCTAGTATATGATGATTATATGTGATTTATGATTTTGGTTTATGATGGTTACATATAATTTATGATTTTGATGGCTATGTTTTGAGCTAACTTGATGTGATATCTTTATACATGTTGATTTGGTCAAATAAGCTAGTTTGACTTCTTGTGAAAAGAAGCGAACAAGATTGCAAATATACCTTATTGACGAGCTACCAATGATGTATGATGTGAATTTATTCAATTTATTTTAAATCTAATGGAAGTTATGTGTTTGGTACAGGAATGCATGAACATGCCCAGTTGAGTGGCCGAAATCGACTGTAAGAATCAACAACAGAAGCAAAGGAATTGAAACAAGAAGCAATATGTTGGTAAAGCACTTCAGGAATAGGGCCATTGTGGGACACTGGTACCCAATAGTGTCCATTGATTGCCATGAACATGCTATGACTGATATGATGTATTGAGGTAGGTACATGCCTTGGTTTTTGTATCTTCCAATGTGAGGAAACCTTGCCAAGGGATGGACTGCCCGGTATGGGGGTGCCAACAGAACTTGGAAGGTGAGTGACTGCACGAAAAGGGTGACCTGATTCCTGAGGGACTGTATAGTAGAGAAGGGAAGGCCATGGATGGATTTGTTTTGGTCATTAGCATTTCCAGATGGAATTAGACGCACATTGGGAGTGCGCCTTGGAACAATGAGCCGGTAATTGTTCACTGAGAGGACAAGTGGCGCAAGATTATAGTGCTGGACAATGGATGTTGATTTGACTTTGCAGTGGATTTTGGAATTCATGGGAAGGAGGTGAATCCTGGTATTAATTTTAGGGTGGAGGTGTGAGCCTCTGGATTCCCTTATTGCAGATGCAGGCATCATATTATTTTATTTGATGGTAGAGAAAATGTACATATGTGTATATGTATATGTGGTTATTGTAAATACCATAATGAGCTATGTTATAAAGCTCCAATATGCGGTATGTTGTCATGTTGTCACGATGTTTTGTTTTTGAGCGGGTCATTCATTGTAAATATTGCAATGAGCTATGTTATAAAGCTCCATGGGCAATATGTTTTATTTTTAGAAGTCATGTTGGTTATAGGTGTCATTGAACACTAAGGATGGTGTTCCCCCAAGGGGGAGGGTTCTGTAATAGCCCTGGTAAAAATTCCATGTAAAAATATATAAATGCCAAAGATGATGGGACAAGTATTCCAAGCTGAATGGTGGACAAGACATCCTAGGGGGTGTTCATTTAGTTGTTTATGGCTAAGGAAATTGGCAAAGGAAATGGCTAAGGCATTAAAGAAGCAAAAATGTATTTTGGCACATTTATTTATGAAAATAATGGAAATTAGGAGAAAAGGAAGGTGAAAGGTGACATGTTGCATGTGAGGAGGAAATTGAAGGAAAATAATGGAAAATGAAGAAAATAGAGGCCTCATTAATAAAAAGGCTTCTGAGGATTAGTGGGAAAACTTAGTCAGTGAACCTTTTGTCAGTTTAGCTTTGCAACTCTCTCATTATTCTCTTTCTCTCTCATACTCTTGGACACTTAGAGCTTTCTTGGAGCACTTTGGCATTGGAGCAAGAAAGGTAAAGAAGGCAAGAGGAAGCAAATATCAAGTAGGGAAACGTAGGATCAAGCAGCTGCAACAAGCTTCATTGTAGGTATCAACTTGCATGTGTATTTTCCTTACTAGATTTGACATGCATGGGATTGCATGTGTTTCTTTTCTACCATGGCATGGGTCTTGCTAGGTGTGACAATATTTCAGCTTAGCCTTGTCATTTCCTGATAGATTTGATGAGATGGGTTCTCTCATGTGGTTTGTGGGGATGGACGGATTGGATTCAAAGCTGAGTGGGGTGGATCTCCGAATTGACAAACACATGGTGGTAGTGGTCCTTGAACTGGACTGAGGATGCATGAAGCCACTAGCCTAATAACCCCTAAACCGGATTGTGGGTTGCGGTAAAGCTAGATTGTGTGCCTTGGTGGGCCTAGGAATCCTTGCCAGTGAATGGCAGGATATACGGTAAAGCCAAGAGGTGGATTTTATCTCCGTTGGGCCTAGTGATTCCGGGATGGAATGCATGGTAAATACTAAAGACTATGTCTTGGTGTAGGGCCTAGTGATCCCTGGATCAGACTGTGGATGCACGGTAAAGCCCAAGAGACTAGGAGGCACTCAAATTCCTCACGATGTAGGCGGAGAACTCCAATGGCATCCACATTGATTGGTGTTTTTGATGTGTTCTATGAGTCCCACATTCATGCTTGGAATATTGCACGGGGGTGATTGACTGAAGGGAAACTTGGCTCAGCTAATCTATGGTCGGGTGGAATGTGGTAGTCCCATCACCGGTTAGTTCATTGCATTTATTAATGAAAAATTTATTCCCTTCATTTTTATGTGCAAATGTATTGATGTATATATGGATTTTGATGTCTGATATATTTATTGTATTTCTGTTCCTATTATGTGTTTATATGCACATTTACCCCAGAGGGTACTACAAAAATGTAAGAAAACATGAGATAAAGACACAATGATTTGATTACGGAGTTCACCCAATGTGGGTTACGGCTCTGGGCCCTGCTCAATGGTGGGGAGGCCTTCTTTCATTAAGTGGCATCAAAGATATCATGTACAAGCAACTTTACAAAAATGACCCTTATACCTCCAGTGCATATGATGACCTGAAAATGGAGAGCTCCACTGGAGAAAGGGACATCACCATTGGATTCCTGTCGTGTAAATGTGAAAAATTGACTATAAATTTGCCCAATTTTGACAACATCACCTTCAACACCCAAGGAATCTTTTCAGCACCCCAAGGTTCCCTTGGATCAAGCTTCCACCCATTGCCCGGATCAAGGTTCCATCCACTCTAAGTCACCTATGTTGGTCTGCTATCGGAATGACTGGGTTTAAGTACTTAGGCACTGACAGACTTAACAAAGTTGTGGTCATTGGCCTAGTGGCTAAGTCTACGCAGATAGCGTAGGCACGGGGATGGTTCAAACCCCGCCCACCCCATACATAGTATATAGTTTTGTTCAAATGACAAATGGTTTGGTAACATGACTAATGATGTTCAACAGTTAATACCCGATGGTTTGGTTTGCGATTTATTTGATTTATATAACGCATAATTCCCAACTGTGGTCATATATCGTTCTGGGGGTTGGGCGGGTCCGTCGAGGGTAGCCCGCCCACCCCACTTTTAATTTATATGTTATGTGTTGGGGTGTGGCAGGGGTAACGACCCACCACCCATATTTGATATATGATATAACATTTACGCGGGGGTGGTAGCCCGCCACCCTTATTTTAATATTTTTTGTTTTTGTTTTTTACAAACAAACTGGTCATTTTTAATTTTGATGAAAATAAGGGTCACTAGACTTTTTAAGCATTCAACAAATTTTCCTGTTCCCGGGGGACGAATTCCATGTGCCAGGTCCCAGTCAATTTGTTGCCTCCTTAAGCCTACCACTTGCCTAACTTTGACCAAAATTTTGACTGCCCATAACTTGACTATAAGAACTTGAATTTGAGTGTCGTTCATATCGTTGGAATTAGGGCGATGAGCACTATGATCTGGTCCTAATTTAACTTCCAGAAGATAACTTTGGTTTTTGAGCTATTTTCAAGGCCACTTGTACTTCTGGATCCTCCTGGATCAGTTAGGGACAATCCTACAATTAGAAACCCTAGCAAAAGAAACAACATACTAACTAAATACACTAACCTTAAACACCAAATTATTTGCAAAAGCAACAAACTAATCAGTGTTCTAAGGCTTTTAACCTTAAAGCACTATAGAGCCCCAGTGGCATTAGGCATACAAGTTAAAGAAACTAAAGTACCAATATTTCTTATGCAAGAAAAATTAAATAAATTATACTTCTTCCTACTTTAAAGTGAGATATTTAAATGCTTGAATTGATTAATATAGGTGGAAGCATATGTCAAACATTAATTATTTCTTGTATAGTTTAAATGTAGCTTTATGTATTTATGTTTCTCAAATTAGAAACTTAATCAATTAGATGAAAAATATAGTTGTATTGAATAAGATTCTTTAAGCAACAACTAAACAAAAGAAATACGGTAATATGAAAATTTCAAGAAATAACACACAAACAAATTATATATAAATATAAAATTGAATTAAAGAAAAACCATACTAAAATAAAGTTAACAAACTAGATAGCCCCAAGGGTTAGCTCAGTCGGTCAAGTCGGGGCGTCACCAGATGGGAGGTCACATGATCAATTCCCGAAAGCTCTTGGGGTCAGGTCTTGCAGTAGGCCGAGGGGCGTCAACCTAGACTATAAAAGAAATGAGACAATAGATTTATACAAAGAAAAGTAAAAACAAATTTGAACATTGTTAAAGAAGAATGAGCCCAAAAGCCAAAACAATCATTGAGGGCAGATATAACCAGCAAAGGAAATTTTTTTATTACACTTTCAACATCAAAGCACATCTCTGCAAGAAGGAATATGCGTGTGAAAGAGAGGGTAATACATAGTCAAGTTTAAACAAATCAACAAAGAACAAGAAGGCAATATCCTGCAAAACCGTCAGGTAATTAATACCAACTTTAATGATAATAACAGTGGAAATCATGCAAAATTAATGATCTATGCCTTTTTCCAGCTTTAACTAATGGAGCTATGCATTCACATTCTAGGAATCACTCTGAAAGGCAACCTACAAACCAACAATGGCGGCATACGAGCATAGATCAATGAACGAAGAAGGAACTGGGAATGAAAAGGGAAAAAACCTTATTACTAGTCATGCCCTCACTCACAAATTGGGAAACATTTGGGTATGTGGGAATTGGGCAACTAGTTTTGATTATGATAGTAACTTGCACACAACATTTTTTTATTACATAAAATGCACTTACATAATATTATATTTTTAAATCTCAATTGGATGTAGTGGGTGGTTGGAAGAAATATTGTATCCTCCCCACTTGTGTTCAATTCTCACATGTGACATGTTGAGCTCTTAATGCGTATATCCAAATTAATGACTTTTCATTCTTGTTGTGTGAGAGTCCTTGAAGATCAAAATATGTATATTCCTCATATGAAATATAAAGGTATTTCTTCAAAGATTTTTTTTTTTTTTTTTACATAATTTTTTTTAACAATGGGAAGGAGTATAGAAACCTATATAATATAACAAATCTATTAGGGAAAATTATCAGAAATTTAATGAAAAATGGTAGTGGGAGTCTTCATTTCCATTTTTAAAGGCCCAATTACGCTAAATGTTAGGGTAAGCATAGATGACATTTTCTCTTCTTATTAATGTGATTAGGTCTAAATATTTAAAAATGTGCATACTTTTAATTAGTTTAGAAGTACATATAATCTTAAGTTATTTTAATTAAACATGGTTTATAATTTATTATAGGTGTACTACATAAGGATAATGTGAACAATTAGGAAAATGAAGTATAGTTTGAAGGAAATATGGGGTGAATAGAGATGTCTTTCACTTAAGATCATCCAAGTCACTAGGCTTTATGGGGATATTTTAATGTCCATGTTATGCATTCATTAAAAAAAAATCAAAAACTCTATTATAATTTAGTAGGTCACTTGTTCATCCTCATTTCCTTTATAAGTTATAAACCATTATCCTTTTAATTCACTTATGTTGCATCACATTATGGGTTATTAAAGATTATTTTAAGTACTACTATTGATGTATAAGTGCAAGTATTGCGAAACTTTAACATAATAAATACCCCTTAATCATGGCTCATTAACTGAAAGGTTTTTATGTGACATGCTAGAGCCTTGTTTCCTTTTTTCCAAGGAAAATCTCATAGGGAAACCTAAAGGATGCTTCCTTACATTCATAAATTGAATCCCTAGTAAACCCATAAACATAAACTAATATGCCTCACCCAAGGGGATTGAATGAGCCCAAAAGCCAAAATAATCATTGAGGGCAGATATAACCAGCAAAGGAATTTTTTTTATTATGCTTTCAACATCAAAGTACATCTCTGCAAGATGGAATATGCGTGTGAAACAGAACGTAATACATAGTCAAGTTTAAACAAATCAACAAAGAACAAGAAGACCATATCCTGCAAAACCGTAGGTAATTAATACCAACTTTAATGATAATAACAATGGAAACCATGCAAATTAATGATCTATGCCTTTTTCCAGCTATTAACTAATGGAGCTCTGCATTCACATTCTAGGAATCACTCTGAAAGGCAACCTATAAACCAACAATGACGGCATATGAGCATAGATCAATGAACGAAGAAGGAACTGGGAATGAAAAGGGAAAAAAACCTTACTACTAGTCATGCCCTCACTCACAAATTGGGAAACATTTGGGTATGTGGGAATTGGGCAACTAGTTTTGATTATGATAGTAACTTGCACACAACATTTTTTATTACATAAAATGCATGTACATAATATTATATTTTTAAATCTCAATTGGATATAGCGGGTGGTTGGAAGAAATATTGTATCCTCCCCACTTTTGTTCAATTCTCACATGTGACATGTTGAGCTCTTAATGGTATATCCAAATTAATGACTTTTCATTCTTGTTGTGTGAGAGTCCTTGAAGATCAAAACATGTATATTCCTCATATGAAATATAAAGGTATTTCTTCATAGATTTTTTTTTTTTTTTTTTTTTTTTTTTTACATAATTTTTTAACAATGGGAAGGAGTATAGAAACCTATATAATATAACAAAGCTATTAGGGAAATTTTTTAGAAATTTAATGAAAAATGGTAGTGGGAGCCTTCATTTCCCTTTTTAAAGGCCCAATTATGCTAAATGTTAGGGTAAGCATAGATGACATTTTCTCTTCTTATTAATGCGATTAGGTCTAAATATTTAAAAATGTGCATACTTTTAACTAGTTTAGAAGTACATATAATCTTAAGTTATTTTAATTAAACATGGTTTATCATTTATTATAGGTGTACTACATAAGGATAATGTGAACAATTAGGAAAATGAAGTATAGTTCAAAGGAAATATGGGGTGAATAGAGATGTCTTTCACTTAAGATCATCCAAGTCACCAGGCTTCATGGGGATATTTTAATGTCCATGTTATGCATTCATTAAAAAAAAAAACAAAAACCTCTATTATAATTTAGTAGGCCACTTGTTCATCCTCATTTCCTTTCTAAGTTATAAACCATTTTCCTTTTAATTCACTCATGTTGCATCACATTATGGGTTATTAAAGATGATTTTAAGTAATACTATTGATGTATAAGTGCAAGTATTACGAAACTTTAACATAATAAATACCCCTTAATCATGGCTCATTAACTGAAAGGTTTTTATGTGACATGCTAGAGCCTTGTTTCTTTTTTTCCAAGGAAAATCTCATAGGGAAACCTAAAGGATGCTTCCCTACATTCATAAATTGAATCCCTAGTAAACCCATAAACATAAACTAATATGCCTCACCCAAGGGGATTTGAATGAGGCACTAACTAGAATTGAATTAATTAAATAGCCAACAACGATGGTGACAAGAAGTTGTGCTAACTCATAGGATGTTGTCTATATCCATTAAATATCTGAAATAAAGCATTTGCCTATTGCTTGTGTTAACCACAATGAGCAAAAATATAAATTATTTTTTTAGTCATTTTATTTCATACTATCTTTTAAATGTTTGATATATACAAACAAGGATAGAGGTGCAGATCACCCATTATGCTAATTGAGGACGACTTATTAGATTCACTGCATACTTTGTAAACTAACATACTTCTTTAAATTTTAGAACTAAATTATGATCACATATAAGAGATGCATTTTTTTGCTATAAGACACATTTATCTTGTTTGTCTATAAAATGTTATTATTTGGTAAAAAGATCCCTTCATTTATTAATAATATTATTTAATGTATAATCAAACATTTTATAAAATAAAAGTGGATTTCATTAGCATGCCTCCACAATCACAAGCATGGCTATTTCAATACCAAAATCTCTCATAAAATTACATTGGTAAAAACTAAAACATTATTAAAACATTTAAAAACCCCTTAAATACACCATACACATACAAGGGAGTGTCTTGCTCATATACCTCTTTAAGCTAATAATACATTCCCCCATAACATGTTGATAATGTGTGTGGGGATTCACGAGGCCACTATAAGCAAAGGTCCAGAATTTAGTAACCCTAAGCCTATAAGATACTCGTAATAGAAGGTTGTTGATTACAGAACATAAACTCCATCACTTTAACATTGGAGTTTCTGTTATCATTTCCTTCGAGAAAGCCATATTGTACATGCATATTGTTCACTAGCCATGAACCCTATGAAATATCTATGAGAAAAATCACTTTGGGAACTCCACAAAACATTGATTCAGAGAGTTTGATTGTTCATGTGGCCCCACACCAAATACCATTGCAAACCAATAAATATAGTTGCCACTAACAAAATACCTTGTGGAAAAACTCATTTGCTTCAAGTGTCTAAGAGATCAACATGCTTTCATTAATACAACACCTTGAAATGGGTGTAAGAGCCCATCTGCATGTGAAAATACAACCATAAAACCATTACTATAGTAGCCACATGAACATATTAACAACCATGATCTAGTAACTATATTAGTGCCACAAAGTCACCCGTAGCTTAGACTCCATCAAAGAAATTATTTGGAGGCATCTAAACTTTACTCTACACCCAAGCACAACCACCACCTTACATTTTCTAGCCAATGAATACTAGTTTTTTGTAGCATCGGATGTGCTCTAGTCATGAAAATTGGTGGAAAGGTTAAGGCACATGAGTTCTAAAGAACCCATAAACCAAATTCCACTCGGATTGTATTTTATTAAAATAATTAATATTTTTAATGTGGTTCCTAAGTCTAGACTTAGGAAAATTAAAGTATTACTAGGTATTAATCAAAATATGGGTGAGAATGTTCTAGAAAGTGGATCAAATCAAGCTTTTAATATTAGCCGTTGATTAGAGAATTAATCTTGGCCATTGAAGTCTCAATGAGAAAATGATAAGAAGGAGGCTTGGGGTTCATTTAGAGAAACACATGGAGAGAACGAATTGATCTAGAGTTTGATTTCTAGGGCTAGGAAGTTGAGAAATTTGAACTATGTGATCATTCTGTAGTAGAGGGGTAGGGATAGTTCAGGAATACTGGGCAGAGAGGCGGAGAGACACTAGTGGAGGCACCGCAACACCTAGAGGGACTGATGTTGGGCCAGTCTGGGCCCATGTAGTTTTGATGTAGAGCCAGAAGGGCGAGCGGAGAAGTGAGGCTGCCGTCACACGGAAATCCAAAACTACTGTGGAGATGTCAGAACATCCGGGGGAGGTTGACGTAGAAGCTTTGAGAGGTAGAAGAGATAGCGCATGGATGACACAGAGCCTGTAACGCTGACAGAGGGCCTATGCCGGGCCAATGTAGAGATAGTTGGGGTTAGCCAGTTCTGTTCCCGGATTAGCTAGAAACTGGCGGGTAAAGTGAGGTAACCTCACTCAGTTTTCTGCCATTATATTTTTCTCTATAACTAGATTTATGGGAGGGCATCCAACATTGTATTTAGAACTGCTACTTAATAATATAAAACCCTCAGAGCTACTGCACCAATTTTCCTGCATTGGGTTTTTCTGGGGACTATTTTGTCCAAAAATAATGGTGTCCTATGTATCTTGTTCTTGCTCATTTTCTTGTTTCATGTAATCATATTAAATTGGTGTAGGCTGCAGAAGTAATTTACTTCAGTATTTTTCATAAAATAACTTGATAATGTATATTAAAATCAAGTAGCAAAAGTAAATTCGGTTGTTCTTCTGTAGGGGTTCCTTGAGGATAGGAATTTTCACATGGTATCAGAGTGTTGATTTTGAAATAGGAACAACAAATCCAACACTGAGCAAAGAGGCCAATAGTTTCATTTGGTAGAAATTCAAATCCCCTTGAAGGGATTGCGCAGTACTTGCCAGGAAAGCAGAGATTCCGAGGAAATCTCTCTCTAAGAGAATTAACAAAGAGGTACTATTTATGGTTTGTGAGCTTGCATAGACAGAGGGAGTGACACATAGCCTCAACACAATGCTTGAAGGCCACAATTTCTTCCGGGGAAGAAATTTGTCGGAAAAGAGCGAAGACACATAGAAGGGGAATTTTCTCCTCAGAGGACTTTTCTCGTCAAAATTTTGAATTTTTCATTTGTCGGGCAACAAAACAGTGTTGCATAGTGACTAGAGGATTCAATTCGACAGATTGGGTGAGATGGCATCACATGGGCTCGGAGATCAGGACAGGTTAGAAGGAGCTTCCAACTATGTCATATGGAAGACCCGAATCTTAGCTGTTCTGGAGGAGTACGATCTTGAAGCTTACGTCAAGAGTATTGTGGTTGTTCCCACGGACAATGATCAAAAGAAGAAGTACAAGGCCGAGCAGGGAAATGAAAATAGGTTCATACTTGATGTTGTTCGAGATCATGTGGTCTCACACTTGCAGGGCAAAGATACATCTCGAGAAATGTGGGAAGCTTTGTCTTCACTGTATGAAGGTTCTCCCGAATAGTGGAAGATGTACTTAGAACAAAAGTTGCAGTAGACATTGATGCAGAAGGGAGAAGGGGTTAACTCCTATCTTCAATGTCATCAAGACACCAGAGACCAATTTGCTGCAGTGAGGTCTATTCCTCAGTCTACTACGATGGTAAGGACGACCCTGAATGGAGTCTCAGATGAATGGCAAGTCTTCGTCCAAAGTATATTGGGTAGGGAAAGATTGCCTTCATGGGAGGAGATGTGGGTAGCCCTTCAATAAGAAGAATTAAGGAGGGATCTGGTTAAGGTCAACCTCAATGGAAGTAGTGGGAGTGGCACGAAGACCAAGGAGGAGGAGAAGAACACAACTCTAGCATCAAAGGGATAAGATAAGAAGAAACAGAAACATAAGAAGGACATTTCAAAGGTGAAATATTTCAGATGTGGCAAGATGGGCCACTTTGCATCCCAGTTTCCTTTGAAGCAAAAGGATAAGGATGAGAAACATGATCCTAAGTCTGCTCCAACAAAAATTGATGAAGATGAGTTTTTGATGAGTGCCCACGCATCTCCAGGAGGGAAATGGGGCGATATAGAACTGTAGTCAACAGGACTACATGTGGGTAGGATCCTTGAGGAACCCACCTCTTGGATCAATTCCTTGCTATGGGAGCCCGAGATACAGTAGTAGCGAGATGGAATTAGTGTCAGATGATGCAGTGGATTGGTTGGAGAGACAGATGGAATAGCTTGATACCAGAGCTAGATTAGCGCATAGCAAGGTTGGTAGTAGTGTAGATGGCACAGTGCAAAAGTCAGCAACATTGTAGGAGATTCAGAGGGTCAAAGACTAGTAGCAGTTAGATTCCAACATTCACATGGTATTATGTTGAACATAGTTAGTTTAGAAATCTGGGATGCTTTTATGTTGCTGAGCAACATCAATTGGAAAATGACGCAGTGCAGAGCTAATAGTGGCAGTGTTAGCAACACATGCAAAGGGAGCTGTAGTACAGATGAAATAGTGGCAATGGTAGTGTCATGGGTAGTATTATAGAAACAAAAACATCATAATGTTGGTGGGAGCAACAATGCAAAAAGGAGATGCTTTAGAGACAGACCAACATGTAGTTGGACATTGTTGCTAGAGCACATTCCTCGCTAAGAGGGAGTGCTAGGTCTTGGTAACATTGAATGTGATCTAGCCATGAAAATTGGTGAAGAGGCTAAGGCACATGAGTTCTCAAGAACCCATAAATCGTTTGGTGAAATTCCACCCGAATTGTATTTTATTAAAATAATTAATATTTTTAAGGGGGTTCCTAAGTCTAAACTTAGGAAAATTAAAGTATTACTAGGTATTAATCAAAATATGGGTGAGAATGTTCTAGAAAGTGGATCAAGTCAAGTTTTTAATCTTAGCCATTGATTAGAGACTTAATCTCGGTTGTTGAAGTCTCAACGAGAAAAGTATAAGAAGGAGGCTTGGGGTTCATTCAAAAACACATGGAGATAACGAATTGATCTAGAGTTTGATTTTTGGGGCTAGGACGCTGAGAAATTCAAACTAAGTGATCATTCTGTAGTAGAGGGGCATGGATAGTTCGAGAATCTTGGACAAAGAGGTGGAAAGCCACTAGTGGAGGCAACACATCACCTAAAGGGACTGACGCTAGGCCAGTCTGGGCCCACGCAGTCTTGAGGTAGAGCCAGAAGGGCCAGCTCAGAAGTGAGGTTGCCCTCACACATAAATTTGGAACTGCTGGAACAACCGGGAGAGTTTGACACAGAAGCTCCAAGAGGCAGAAGAGACAGTGCAGGGCTGATGTAGGGCCAACATAGAGATAGTCGGGGTTAGGTAATTTTGTTGCCGGATCAACCAAAAACTATTGGGTAAATTGAGGTAATCTCACTCAGTTTTCCGCCATTATATTTTTCTCTGTAACTGGATTGTCAGGAGGGCATCCAACATTGTATTCAAAACTAGTGCTTAATAATATAAACCCTCAGAGCTGCTACACGGGTTTTCTTGCATTGGGTTTTTTCCGGGGACTATTTTGTCCAAAAATAACAGTATCCTATGTATCTTGTTCTTTGCTCAATTTCTTGTTTCACGTAATCAAATTAAATTGGTGTAGGCTGCAGAAGTAATTTACTTCAGCATTTTTCATAAAATATCTTGATAATGTGTACTAAAATCAAGTAGCAGAAGTAAATTCAATTTTGTTGCAGTAGGGGTTCCTTGGGGATACGAATTTCACAATGACAAGTTTCTTTTTCCTTGTAGGAGAAATGCTAGTGAGGTTTGAGGTAGCCTGATATATATAGGTGGTATGAAGATTGCAAATACCTCTCTTCATTCCTATTTCTCACCCATTTGATGACTTGCTTAACCATATATCCCTTGGACACCTTCTTTATAACAAGTTGTAAGAAATAGATTTTGAAAGGCCTTTTTTCACGATAAAGTTATATTTAAATACCAAATAAAGGGGTATATTAGTGCCACAAAGTCACCCACAACATACACTCCATCTAAGAAATTGTTTGGAGGCATCTCAACTTTACTCTACACCCAAGCACGACCACCACCTCACTTTTTATAGCCAATGACAAGTTTCGTTTGCCTTCGAGGAGAAACCCTAGTGAGGTTTGATGTAGGAGATATATAGGTGGGATGAAGATTGCAAGGACTTCTCTTCGTGCCCATTTCTCGTCCATTTGAAGACTTTATTAAGCATATATCCTTTTGACACCTTCTATATAACAAATTGTAAGAAAGAGATTTTGAAGAACCTTTTTTCAAGAAAAATTAACATTTAAATACCAAATAAATGAGTATAACTTGTAGTTGTTGAAGGTATACAAATGAATATTTTCAAAAACATGACATTTAATTGAAATACTATATATAAATACGATCCAAAAACAAATACTAATAAATATATTCAATAATTTAAAAATATCATTAATATTTTTGTTTAGTTAACCTAAATACAAATATTACTTCAAAATATCTTTACATTATAATATTAATACTAACTCAAATTTAATCATTATAATAATATCCACTAAATATTAAAAATATCAATCTTATAATTTAAAAAAAAAATTATTTATATAATAATAAAATTTAAGAATATAATACATATAAATAGATATATTAATTTAAAATATTAAAAAAAATTACACAAAAATTAAACTAATTTTTGGTGAATTTATCAATATAAAATGTCCATTAAATAGTAAAAAAAAATTAATCTTATATATTTAAAATAAAAAGATATTTTATAATAATTAAAAATTTTAACTATAATAATATCTTAAATATTAAAATATTAAATCTTATATATTTAAAAAAAAAAGAGATATTTTATAATAATAAAATAATTTTAAGATATAATAATACATATCTCAATAACATAGGAGACCATAGACTTTCTATGTTAGCTTTAAATTCTATCCAAAACCACCTAAGCCTCAAACGAGGTTGGTATAAAGACACCAGGGCCTGGTTAAACCATTGGGAGATCCACGAGAATGTTGCATTGCAAAACACTAATAACATTAAAAATATTGTTACTTCTAAGTTCAGAGAAAAATGTGGTGTGAGAAAGATTTAACAGCTAAAAGAAAATTAAGATATTATAAGGAGGTCATCAACCCTACCTCAATTCCTGTCCCACAAATAGCAAGGAGCTAAAGGATTTTGTTATGGAGAAGTTTCCTAAAAAGGTATGGGGAAAAGAGTTGGGTAGAAAGAAGAAATATTACATTGAGGAATTCAACCCTATGTGTGATTTACAACAAAATGAGTTCATTGGAACTAGAATTTCGTGGAGGGAAAAGGTTCTTATTGCTCAATTAAGGACCAACTCACATCAACTTCCGTGTGAAACATGACGGTGGAAAAGGCCTAAAGAAGCTTGGGAAGAAAAGGTGTGCACATTTTGCACGTCTGGGGCTGTGGAATCGGAAAAACATTTCATTTTGGAATGTGATGCATTCAAAGACATCAGAGAAAGTTATGAGAACATGTTAGCATCAGTTTCTTAGCATTGTCTTTTTAGAATGTGATGCATTCAAAGACATCAAAGAAAGTTATGAGAACATGTTAGCATCAGTTTCTTGGCATTGTCCTTTTAGCAAGGAGATTGTTGGAAGGTTGGGTCAGGGTTGTGGAATCGGAAAAACATTTCATTTTGGAATGTGATGCATTCAAAGACATCAGAGAAAGTTATGAGAACATGTTAGCATCATTTTCTTGGCATTGTCTTTTTAGAATGTGATGCATTCAAAGACATCAGAGAAAGTTATGAGAACATGTTAGCATCATTTTCTTGGCATTGTCTTTTTAGAATGTGATGCATTCAAAGACATCAGAGAAAGTTATGAGAACATGTTAGCATCATTTTCTTGGCATTGTCTTTTTAGAATGTGATGCATTCAAAGACATCAGAAAAAGTTATAAGAACATGTTAGCATCAGTTTCTTGGCATTGTCTTTTTAGCAAGGAGATTGTTGGAAGGTTGGGTAAGCTCATCATCAATTTGAATCGGAAAATGACTGAATTGCAAAGAGCGAAAAACAGGGAACTAATGGTCTCAAAGAATATTTTTAGTCTCGTGGACCTTAAAATATCATTTCATTTCATTTCTGTTTTAACTAGCTCAAAGAAGAAAATTAATATAGCCAAGATTAGAACAAACTCTCATGAGCTCCATAGTGAAAATCACCATGGATGGAAAGGTTCTGCCATCTCAGTGAGAATATGAACATCGAGGATGAAAATCACTTCCTCTTAAAGTGCCCTGCATACAACCATATTAGATCTCACTTTCCAAATCTTTGTTGCAAAACTGACCTTCCTAGCCTTTTAGGTCGTCAACATTACAGTGAGCTCGGGGGGCTTCTCTCCAAGCATTTCGAACATAGGAATAAAATTTTAATTCAAACTAAATAATTCATTTCTTTAGGTCCGATAGACCAAAATTTAGTCTCAGTGGATGTTAACCAACATCATC
>APFE031723760.1:66401-76663 GCA_000404065.3 Pinus taeda
ATATATTAAAAGAGATTACAACAAAAATTTAAAACTAATTTCTTGGTGAAACATTGACATTTTCAAAACCATGCATCTTTTATATAATTTCTTAAATATGACATCCTAATTTTATCATTTATCATTCATTATTTCCACACTAACATTTTCAGAACCATGCATCTGACCACAAAATCCATGTAGTTTTCTCACGATTTTGAAAGTAATTTTTAAACTTTAAAAGGTGAATAATGGAACCTCCTTTTCCATACTATGTTTATCATCTTTTTAAAGTGAACTTTAATGTGTAAATAGCAAGCCATTTAGATTCAAACGGAAGATCAGAACCTCCTTTCCATGTTAGTTTTTTCTGAAAATCATTTAAATTGGCACCTCAAAATTTAAAGAATCTTGATGGTCAAGAATTCTTAAAACATGACCGTTGTGTAAAGATAAGATCGAGAGGGAAAAGATGTGCGTCCTCTGCTTTTCTTCGATCTATTACTATCCAGTGCAATTAACGTTTATTCTGCTTCCTCTGCTTTTCTTTGATCTCCTCTGTGTGGTGTGTTATGATTGAATATATGGAGCGCTCCTTTTTTTCTTTTTTTTTTTTTCTGTGTACAGTTCTTCGTTGGATACGCTAGTTATTTTGTAGGTTTGTGATGCTTCTGTTGTTATTTTTTTGTATATTTGTGCTGTCTCTGTTGTTGTTATTGTTTTTTATATGTTGTTTGTGTGAAATTAATCGCTTAGGGCCAGCCAGCGCAGAATAGCGAGGAAAACATTTCTGAAACAGAGGTACTTGAGTGAAACAAATTGGCCGAACACAATCTCCATTTAAAATGAATGGATGAGGTGAGGGAGATATACTGTTTAGTTTCTTTCATATTAACAACAATTGGAATCTCTAATTTCTCCTCTGGTTTTGGTTTCAATAATTTATTTGTTATTGGTTTGTTTTTAATTTTTTGCTTCCAGCTTCCAGGACAAAGCACTGGATGCAAAGCTCTGAGTGAAAACTGCTACAGAGCCATATTTGCAAGGTACTACCTCTGGGTTTGTGCATATTTGTGGTATTTTGTCATTTGATTTGTTTGTGGAACTGTATTTTCTATCTGTTTCAATGGTTCATTAATTATTTTCAAAATTTATGAGCTATGGTGCTTTGTTTGTTCATTTATTGCTTTCAGTGAGTTTTTGAGTATATAGCGTGGAGAGGTCCATGCGCAAAGGGCCAAGTGACACTGATGCTCTGAAGAATAATGTCCGTGTGCACAGGATGAGCAAGCACCACTGCCCTGGAGAAATATCTAAGGTACCTTTATGATACTTGATTTCACTGCAATTATCAATTCCCTATGAGATTTAGAATCATTGTTGAAAAAAAGAAGCAGGTCTTTTAAATCTGTAGTTAGGTGAACATTCGATGTAAAAATTTTGTTTAATTTGAAAAAAGCAACAGGGCGTTTAAATTTCTGTTTAAATTAATGTAAAAGAATTGGGATAAAGATTTGGTATAAGGAAGTGAATTGCTTCTGAAATCAATTAATAAGTTTATTCTGTGGTTTCTTTATGAATCATTAGACTCCAAATGTTTATTCTGTGGTTTCTTTATGAATCGTTAGACTCCAAAGATATTTGCAGTTTTTCTAGACAAACAAGAAGTTATAAAGGGTGGTTGGTTTTGATGTCTTGAAATTCAAGAACGCATCCGCACTAGTCCGATTGATAATGCCCTGGTATTTATATTTAGCCAAAAAATACCTAGGTATCCACGTTCCCGATGACAGAGCCCGGGAAAATTGGCATTCACTTAGTCTGGCCACTCGTGAGATCTTTAAGTTATGTGAGTTCGTTTAGGCTGTCGTAGTGAATTATTGAATCTGATTATGATCTTGCAACTCCCCCAACGTCCAGAGGTTATTTCTTTGATAAATCACTGACTCCGTTTCTCTGCGCGATTCTTTATTAAATTATTGTTTAGCATGTCTGAATCATTAGATTCCAAAGAGATTTGAAGTTTCTGTAGACAAACAAGAAGTTATAAAGGGTGGTTGGTTTCGACGTCATGAAATTCAAGAAGGCATCCGATTGGTGATGCCCTGGTATTTAAATTTAGCCAAAAAAAATACCTGGTATCCACGTTCCCGATGAGAGAGCCCGGGTAAATTGGTTTTCACTTAGTCTGGTCACTCATGAGATCTTTAAGTTACGTGAGGTCGTTTAGGTTGTCGTGTGAATTATTTATCAGAGAACACTCCCTTAAACACAAAACAAACTTAGAACTTGTCTTCATTCAATCGCTGAACAGGTTTTTATACATAGAAGAGAACTTTCTAGAGTCGGTGGGGCGGTGGCTTCTCCAGGAAGCTATCCAGCTCCGCCGAATTCTAGAAGAAACTAGACACAACATTTATTGGTGGTGGTTGGAATTAATATCTTCCAACACTCCCCCTTAATTCCAACCATATGACAAATATACTATAGCACAATATTCAAGACACTGTAAACATACTCTTAATTATCATGCCTGTTGGTTTAAGTCTCAGCGAGACTTACGACAAAACATTTCATTTTTGCCTTCTTACTAAAGGGTCCATGCTTGTTGATTTGCTCGTACAGTTTCATCTTCATCTTTCTGGCTTTCCTAAAAAAATTCCTCTGCTCCTTGCTTATGTACTTAATATCAGCAAACTTTTCCGTATTGGGATGCAATGCAAGACCCCGAACAAGGTAATCTAATTCAAGTTCTCCCCACTTTCTACGAGGAGCCACCAAAATGCACTCATCTTCAAACATGAGCAGCCTCCGAACATCATCCATGGTAGTATCCTCTACTGTTGCAGAAATCTTAGAAACAGAGCCAATCTCATTACTAGCGATTGGGTTCAAGGACAAACAAGTTTTGCTCTCCTGTGGAGTGGATTCTACCTCTGAATATTTATGGTCATCAATAAAATCATTGTGTTGATCTAATAGTTCTTGTGACTCAAAAATACTACCGGAATAAAATATGCTCTCCAAAACATCATCAAAAAGATCAACATCCAATATTATCCCACTCATTGTACTTCAATCATAGCAGTAACCTTATACACACAGTGGCAACCACAACCAACTCATTCACAGTGATCTCTCCACACACGGAGTCTGAGTCGGATATCAGGGAACGATGTTCATTTCCTTTTTTCAAGCTTCACTGCTTTTTTAGGCAGCTTCCTCAAACCGTTCCAACGAAAACTCCTCGGCTTTCACACCTCACTTTACATCACAATAGCCAACAGAGGCCTACTCCTCACCCTTCCACGCTTCAGTGAGATCAATTCACGAAATGCTTGCACATGGCTGTAATACGGTCGTTGGATTCCACTTGTCTTAGTCAACACCACAGTGGTAATGCATCAACCAATAATAACACACAAAACAAACACTTCTATCACACAACACCGATCTGGAGTGGCACCATAATCACTTCCCACACACCGCACAAGCATCAACGAGTATCTCAACAACGTTTTCACCTCCAACTTGGATGGGCCCCTTTTCTACTTGCGTGAACACCAAATGACAATGGCCTCTAGCCAACTCCGCCACCAACTACTTCGGGCTTTGACTGCACACCATCGACACCTCACAACGGGTGTTTAATCCATGCATCCGTTGCAATAATCTTCCACGCTGCCGCTGCCTCGACCTCCTCTGTAGCAACTCTTCAAATGCACACCGCGGCTACTCTCCAAAAATGTCACTGCCTCGACTTCCTCTCTAGTAATTTCCCACGTTGTCTCTCTCTCATATCAAAGACAAAACTGAACACAAAAAACACCTGCAAGACACGAGCTCTCCTTCTCACACTCTACACTAGCGGACAGCTCCTCTTCTCTTCTATGCCTCTTCCAATGGCTCCACTTGACAGCGATTTCATGCTCTTTCTCTTTCACCCCTATCAAGCCCTTCTCTGGTTCTTCACATCACAGAGCCCACAGCATTGCACAGCATCGAGCTTACAGCTCTGGCTCTGAGCTCACATGCTCCTAGGCTTACCCTTGTGCCTTCTTCCAGACAACGCTAGACTGCACACAGCTCCACGAGACGACCTCTCAACAGCTCACTTGAGCTCTGTCTCCAACAACGCCAAACAACAAAACAATTAATCTCTGCACAACGGACATTCCATCTCACGCGGAAATAGCAGTGCCAACTCTTCAAGGTTAGTCTTTTTGACCTTTAAACACAACTCAGAAGCTTCACACAGCAGATCTCTGCTAAATCCTAGCAACGACACCGTCAAACCACATCTTTTTCTCGCACGGATTCTCGTTGAATCAGTGGTTACATACAAGAAACTAAGTATGAACAACGTCCCTCAAAGCTCCAACGCTTAATCAACTGTCTCTTTGCAGCACATCTGCCCACATCTCTCACTGCTTCCAACAACAACCCACTCCATAGGCAGATTCACTAACAACGGCGCTTCTGCGACTCTCAAGCTCTCAATGCATAGCGCCCTCTTCAACAATTTCACAGCGCTGCTCAAATCCACATGCAACTCATAGTGCCACTCACACAGCGTCAAATTGCACAATGTCTTCGGGACTGTGCTCTCACAGGCTGCACTTGACACGACAGTGAACAACACCAGGCTTTGACTGACCTCACAACCCAGGATGGGATTTTGTTGCTGCCGCCTAAACACTAAGCCAAAACCCTTGGCTCTGATACCATATCAGAGAACACTCCCTTAAACACATAAACACAGAACAAACTTAGAACTTGTCTTCATTCAATCGCTGAGCAGGGTTTTATACATAGAAGAGAATTTTCTGGACTCTGTGGGGCGGTGGCTTCTCCATAAGCTATCCAGCGCCGCCGAATTCTAGAAGAAGCTAGACACAACATTTATTGGTGGTGGTTGGAATTAATATCTTCCAACATTATTGAATCTGATGATGATCTTGCAACTCCCCCAAGGTCAATAGGTTATTTCTTTGATAAATCATTGACTCCGATTCTCTACGCGATTCTTTAGTAAATTATTGTTTAGCATTTTTTAACTTTTATCATCTACGTTTTTAATTGGATCAATTTCTATTCAATTCTCTTTATGATGATTTAAAATGTTTTTTAGTAGAAGTGATGGTTTCTTAACCTGAAACCAGTGATGACAACATTTATTAGTGGTGGTTGGAATTAATATCTTCCAACATTATTGAATCTGATGATGATTTTGCAACTCCCAAAGGTCGATAGATTATTTCTTTGATAAATCACTGAATCCGATTCTCTACGCGATTCTTTAGTAAATTATTGTTTAGCATTTTTTAACTTTTATCATCTGCGTTTTTAATTGGATCAATTTCTATTCAATTCTCTTTATGATGATTTAAAATGTTTTTTCAGTAGAAGTGGTGGTTTCTTAACCTGAAACCAGTGATGTTTGGTTCGATTTTCTTTTCCAAATTTCAGTAGCCGAAATCTCTGTTTCTCCTAATTGACTACCACAGACCTCTATATAGAGCTATTGAACTTCCGTGGATTTTCTTTGGTTCTATTCTCTTTTCCAAAATTCAGCGGCCAAAATACCCGTTTCTCCTAATTGACTACCACAGATCTCAGTGGATTTTCCCCAGTGCAATTGAACTTCAGGTCTGTCAGTGCCATAATAAAAAAAGCTTATATGGAGCTCAGGGTTTTGTTTGTATCTGTTGGACTTTTTCTTTAATTCGAAGCGGTTGTTGTGTAAGATTAAACTTGCAACCAGTGATCTTTTATTCTGTTTCCAAATCTCTGTCCGTTCATGTAGTGGAGATTCCTGTTCGTTTCTCCTGTTTCAATATGTGAAACCTTTAGAGAACTCCATCAATACATTGCTCTGAGTACTAGTGAAATTCAGCTCCGCTGTTATACTTGTCACGCGGTAGGATTTACACTGCAATAATGGAAATTAAATTTATATGAAGCTCATATACTTGTTTTGTGAAACATTGATTTAAATTTGTATAAATAAAAAAGAATTTACACATTTAAATAAATTTATATTAAATAAAATTTGAATAAAGTATATGTATTTATGAGTTAACTGCTGTTAGACTTGGAAAGTAGGGTCCCTCTCTGTTCCATTTTGCTTATGATTGGTTGGGACAGCCTCAGTTTTAGATGTGGAGTTGGCTTGATGGGGCTGGCTACTCTCTGCCGCATGTTTTTTTGGCTTAGGATGTTTTGGATCTATGAAGCGGCTCTGTTTTTCTGGCTTAGGATGTGTTTTGGATCTATCAAGCGTCTCTTTTTTTCTTTCTGCTATAGTTGTTGTTTATGGTACAAGCGTCTCTGTTTTTCTTTCTGCTATAGTTGTTGTTTATGGTACATTTGTTAGCTGCCTCTGGGAATCTCCTTGTCACAGGATCTCTAGGTTGTAATCCCTCGTTCTTTTCTCTGCTCTCTGCGACTATCTCAGGAAATGGAGATACTAAATCCACGCTCTGTAACCATTCTCTGTTTTCCTTGATTTGATATGGTGTTTTTTTTTCTCTCTCAAAAAAGTGTCGTACTCTAGGCAGCGTCGCTAAGCATATTGATTTAGCAAATATGAGAATCGAACCCACGTTGCTGAATGTGAAGGTCTGTTTCGCCGTTGGTGCAAATCGAATCGATTAGAATGAGAATATAACACATGCTATTTTGATGAGAAGAAAGTCTGTTTCTCCGCCCATGGGAGTCGAACCCATGACCATGTGAGGCAGTCGCTAACAGTGATCAAATTTGAACACATCACAGCCCTTCAAAGCACCTCTGGCACGTCATAGAAGTAGGGAAAAAATTTTACTAGTCAAAAGAAATTTAAAATTTGAATTTTGTCATTTTAAACAAAAATTGGAATAATATTTTAAATTTTCTAAGAAGGGTTGTTAAGTTGTCAATCCTTCAATTTTTTTTTTTTTAATTTCATTTTTTTCTGAAATCTAAACTTTCAGAATTTCAATTTCCAGCTTTCAATGCACTGTGCGTCTATCACAAATTACAATGGTTAAACTTTCTAAATTTCCTTTCTCAACTGATGTTCAATATCATTTCAGAAACAACAGTTTCTGAGTTGCTCCCATTTCAAAAACAACAGTTTCCTTTTGAATTGAGTTTTCTAATTTGTGCATAAAGCTTTCCATGATAGCTTCAAATGAAATAAAGCTAGATTCAAATGGAATAAAGCTTTCCATGCTAGCTTTTTCAGAAAGACAGTGACAATGGAGATTTGTGATATTAACCACTTAAGGCCAGCCAGTGCAGAATGAAGAGGAAAACATTTTGGAAACAAAGGTATTTCAGTGATACACATTAGCTTGTTCCTCTGTTGAATGGATGGATGAATTAGCTCGTTCCTCTATTGAATGGATGGATAAGGTAAGAGAAATATGAACTTTCTTCATATTAATATGAACAACAATTGGAATCTCTAATTTTTATGGTTTCTATTTCAGTTATTCATTTGTTATTTGCAAGTGTTTCTGGATTAACATTTCTTTGTCTGTTCGTTTTTAATTTCTTAATTCTAGCATCGAGGGCAGAGCATTTGGCGCAAAGAACCCTAGTGAATAGTAAGAATACTACTATAATTTCTTGATTCCAGCGTCCACGGAAGAGCATTGCGTGCAAAGCCCCTAGTGAATTGTAAGAATACTACAACAGAATCATATTTTTAAGGTATTGTATAGTGTGGTGTTTATCAATTTGATTTCTTTGTGAACAATAATTCATCTAATTATTTTCAAAATCGGTAAGGTGATTTGTTTTCTCATTTCTTGTTTTCAGGAACTTTGGTGAGTGCGTAGCATGGAGAGTTTCTCGTACAAAGGTTTCGGTGAGCACTATTTCTCTGAAGCAATATCATTCTAAGGTACCTTCCCAACTTCTCTAAACTTTTCTGTAGACTTCCCCTCCTATTCTTCATGATTCCACTCCTATTTTCATGATTCCACTCTCGTTGGTGCAGTCTATTCAATGAGAAATTATCTCACCAGAAAGCTGCATTTTTTTCAAATTCTATCATTTTTATTTTTATCTATTACTAGTAAGAGTGATCAAGGCTTAATAGCTTTCTGTTTGATAATGGTAAAAATGACGGTGGCTTAATAGATTTTCATTTATAAGTCTATGTGCTAAGCAATAGCAAGGTATGGTTATACTATGTTTTAGAGTTTTTAATTGAGATTTGGTAAAACAATTTTTGTTGGATTATGTTATTTCAATGATCCATGCTGTTATATTATGTTTTGAAATTTTTAATTAGAATTTAGCAAAATCATTTTTATTAGATTATATATATATAATAGATTCAATGAAAACTCAAACTATGATTCTAACAAATTTCTGCGAAACAAATTTGATAGAAAATATCATAAAAACCTTGACAACATAGAATAGTTACACCAATGGTTCACAATCAATAGTTGTAAGTGTGAGATCGATTTCACTTGTATGGAATTGGAAAAACTAAAGTATTGAATTAAAAATTGTGCTAAATATTGATATAGTGAAGTTATAAAAGAAACTTTGATATGCACAAGAGAAGCAATCTATCATAAACATGTTACGAGCCAGAATGAAAGTTTGCCATACAACATTGTTGGAATTGGAGGTACTGTATTGAACAGTGTAGCACATACATATATATGTGTGTGTGGAGGTACTGAATTGAACAATGTACCATATATATATATAAAAGGTGTGCTCAGTGGAAAGATTCTAACATTAAGTAAAATTGTTAATCTCGCAAAGTCTCAAACAACAAATCCATAAACAATACACATTAACCTCACAAAGTCTCAAACAACATATAAGAAATGACATCCTAAGCATTGGAGAATTATCACATTCGAACTTGGAACAATTGTATAAAAGAAAAGTTTAATATATAAAAAATTGAAGCCTTTTAAACACTAGCAATTGAAGATTTATAGAAGATCAAAAAGCATGCCTTGAGTTTAGATTAATTACCACATGCAACAATTATATATTCTATTGTAAATGCAGATCAGTAGGTCTTCAAGTTATTCTTGTTGGAAGGGAAGTCTAATATGTTGTCTTCGAACTCACCACATTAGTTCCAAAGTATTACTGATTTACCATGTGTTAAAAAAAGAAATTTGAAGATAATTTACCGTTGTCAATTGAATTGCTTCTTTTTTTTAATGCTTTTCATTATGGAAGGGCGACCTGAATGTGTGCCCTTCTAAATAAAATTAAGACATGCCCTTCAAATTTGATCACTGGTCGCTAAAACGGTAGGCGGTCTTTTGTTTTTATCTAACGTGGATAGTGGGGCCTAATCACCACTCACACGTTTTAAAAATCTTCTGACCTAGTCCCGCATTCGATGTCGATGGTGGATCCACTTACACGGATATTAATCAATGTTTTGACATGTTTTTCCGACCCTGCAGAGTAGACTCACGAATACAATGTGGTCATTGCGCTCCATACTTACCATACTGAAGTAATTTTAACATCTATTTACAAATTCACATTACACTAATTTAATGAGTAATATTATATAAAAAATAATAATAGATTAATTTATTTTTAATGTAATGTAATATTTTAAAATAACTATTTACAAAATTCACATTACAACTAAATTTAAATAAGTATATAATACCAAATAATAATAATAAAAAGCAAGTTATTAATTTAACTTTAATATTTTTAAAAAATTTAGGTAATTAGAAAGGATTACTATAATATATTATATAAATTTAATACTAAATATTAAAATAACATTTAATTAAATATTAATTCATGGTTAAAAAAAAAAAAATAAATAAAAAAAAGATAATATTCTTAAATTTAACCACTTCAATTTACAGAATGATTAATGAATGGTTAAGTCGTCATTGAAAAAAAGTCCTTAGCGGATCTAAAGAAGCAAATTATTTAATTTGATTTAGGATTTTATTCCTATCCTCAAAGAGCTTGGAGAGAAGCCTCTCGAGTTCACTATAATTTTCACATTGTAAAAGGCTAGGAAGGTCAGTATTGCAACAAAGATTGTGAAACTGAGATCTAATGTGGTTGTACGCGGGGCACTCTAATAGGAAGTGGTTTTCATCCTCGATGTTCCTATTCTCACATATATGGCAGATCCTTTCCATCCATGGCATTTTAGGAACTTCCCAACGACCTGTTTCACTATGGAGCTCATGAGAATTCGTTCTAATCTTTGCTATATTAATTTTCTTCTTTGAGCTAGTTAAAATAGAGAGATACTTTTGATCTTCTAGGGTGGGGTT
>APFE031723760.1:77029-113264 GCA_000404065.3 Pinus taeda
AATATAAATGGAGTGGTTTTAATATTTAAGAATATATATCTTTAAAAAAATTAAAATTAAAATTATTGTTGCAGAGATCTTGATAAAATTCTGATTTTATTTCGAAACCATGATTTGATTTTTAGGCCTAGCCGATGTTTGTTGTTTTTTATATTTTAATGGTATCTTGATTTTATTTTGTGGATGTTTACCGATTTTTTCTCGTATTTTCCTGATTTTTACTATTGTTTGGTTTTTTGGACCCTTACCACCCGGATACCAATGTTTGCAACATTGGTTAAAATATTACATTAATTATAAAGTTGTTTTTCATTATTAAATTTAAATAATAAAAAGGTATGAAATAATTTTGCATTCTCATTTTAAATCTAACTTAATTTTTTTTTTAATTCTACTTTATGTTAATTGAATTAGTTCTACTTAAACTTATATTTAATTATGTTGGATTTTTTATTTTATTTTTTTATCAGGTAAATATTCATTTTTATCAAAGTAGTAGTGAATGACATATGGGCTTTAGTTTCTTCAGATTAAACAATAATTGGAATCTCTAATTTCTCTAGTTTTGGTATGAATAATTCATGGGTTATTTTTTAATAGAATCCAATACGTCACCCTTTGCAAGCATGTGGGAGTGACATGACACCTCTACAAGAAAACATTGGCATCAAAGATGGATGTGCTATCCCTCGCAAGTCATCTCGATGATAGTCATACCCATCTAAACTTCGAAACAAGGTGTAATCCATCAAACAAGGTCAAGGCAAGCTTTGGGACATCTTGGGTCCATCTAAAAGTCCAATGCCTAGTATTTCAAGCTCAGTGTTTCAGCATTTGGAGGATCGTAAAGAGGTTCTATATCATGTGGGAGTTGCTCAAGGCCAAATGCTCATCTCTAGAGGGACACCGTTGGGGCCACAATGTCAGATTGCTTTGGTTCTCCTCTCTCTCAATTCTAGTACTTAGGTTAGTTATCTCATTGAAAGAGATTTATAATATAACCCCATGTTAGGTTGGTTTTCTTTTTTAATTTGTTATTATCTACATGTTGTCTTTTGATTGTCCACTAGACCTCATTAATCTAGACACCATCCTCTCGGTGTATTGTGTAGGGTTTCCTAAAATGAACTTACCTAAGACCCAACTATTAGTCACATCAATATTGATCGTCCCCGATCTTCATTGGATTGGAGTTATTTTCAAAGATATTCAGAATATACTTCTATCTCCTATTCCCTTGTTCATCATTCTTGCTTTCTCTTAGTCTCCCTATGTCATTTATCTCTCCTGCTTGCCATGTGATTTCTCTTCCTACTTGCACCTACCTTAAACATCTTGAGCCACCCCATTCTTTCCCCTC
Source organism: Pinus taeda (assembly GCA_000404065.3). Taxonomy (NCBI): domain Eukaryota; kingdom Viridiplantae; phylum Streptophyta; class Pinopsida; order Pinales; family Pinaceae; genus Pinus; species Pinus taeda. Next base: position 78,390 of record APFE031723760.1, read on the forward strand.
TCTTGCCTTTTTATGCCCCATGATGTGTTTTTCCCCTTTCTCTTCTTCTCTTTCCCTTACCCATTGAATGTTGAAGGGAAGCCTTGCACTCTAGTCCTAGCTCATAAGGTTTCCATAATTAATATGCTTTACCAAGTTGAGTGAAGCCTCATTTTGGGATGGGATCATTGTTAAACACCCCTAGGCCTCTTATATATAGCATTTCTTAGGAAATTAATGGCACTCCCATTCATATTTCTCTCATAAACCCTTTCTCCTTTCTACTCCTTTCCTTCCTAATCCACTTGGAGAAGACCTCCTTCTATATCCTCTCCCTTTGTTTCCTTTTGGTCGCCCCTTTCCTCGGTTAGATCACTACTAATAAGTCTCTCTAGGTTGTCCTATCGGGTAGGGCTCAACCTGAGATGACTTCTCCCTTAGTGGGACCAACCACCATGCCTCTTCTTTGCCAACTAGGGAGTTTGGTCTTGGTTGTCACATCCCATAGACTGCAGTTATGGATTCACTTCCTCAACCATTCATCCAATGCCTCCTTCCACTCGACTCTTGCCTTCCCCAATTCAACACTAGCATCATTACAATTTTCTTCTTTCCTTCATTATTTAAGCTCCAAAGTTGTAGATTCTCCCCTCTTTAATTTGACATCTCAACTATTGTTGCCACCTTTTGCTTCTTTGGTTTAGTTTTTCAGTCCTAGCTTCTATTTCCTCAACTAGTTCATCCCTACCTTTGTTGCCTCTCCTTCCTTCTCCTCTTATCACCTTCAATCGCTTCTCAACCTTCATTGATATCTGCTATTGTTAATGCCTCTAAACCTCATGGCAACAAGAGATTGGGCACCACTATCACCTCACTAGCTCGACTCCAACTATTTAGCGGTATATTGAAACACAAGGGATGATTCTCTATATATGGATGACCTAGAGGATATCAACAAGGAGGGTTTAAGGTGATGGAAAGCCCTAATAATTGTGATAGGGTATTGGTGGAATGCGAAGGGTTATGATAGTCTTTTCCAAAACCCAAGTATTCCATTTTGATTGATTTTTCCTTAGCACTTCAAAATCGAGTCCATGTCTAAAGCACGCTCATGCTCACACTAAAATGCCTCAACACAAACACTTTGCACAACGAAAAATGTAAAACGATGAATCAATGTAGTACACAATAGATTTTTGAAAACCCAAAACTTGTTGTATTACAACTTTAATACAAAAAACATAGGGCCCCCATATGAGGGATCATGGCCCTTACAATTAGCCTTTATACAAGGAAAGTAGGGCTTGATGTCAACAACGTATGACAATCAATCTACCCTTGAAAAAGACACACTTGATTTACTTGCTAAAAGAGATCTCACACCAGCGATTTCAGTGCACATACCTTGAACACCTGGTAGATCCTTTGCCACCTCTACTGTTGCTCAAAAGTACTTCTGCTGCTCTAGAATTTCTTGCATCTTCAATTGACCATTCTGCCTTCTATCAATCTTCCTACTGCTCCAAGAAGACTAAACATAGGCTTCCCTCTAACAATACTCTGTTGCTCCAAAGGATTATTCTCTTAGGGTCTTTGAAATGCTTTCGTCACACTAATGAATTCCTTCATGTGCTCATTGAACTTAGCGCACATCAAATCTTCCTTCTAACAATGGGATTGCACCTTCAAACCTCATTGTTCTTGGGGATCATAGGCACAAAGTACATTTATACCACTAAGAGACTGATCATAGGCATGAGACATGTTGTCCAAATACATCATATTGAGCAGACCTTTAACCCTCCTCTTCCAACACTCTCCTTGAATGAATCTTCTCCTTAACTCTTCAAGAAAACCTTGGCTTCTGTCCAAACCACACACTTTTGTTCACACTAAACACTGGTTTCAACCTTCCTTAGGTTCATTCTACCCACAACAAATCCCTGCACAATACTCTAAGGAATGTGGCCCTATCACAGAACTAGATTTCCACTTTGAGGGTCTCGACCCTCTTCTTTGCATAGAAACTAGGGAAAATGTAACCAATCTTAGGGCTAAACTTAGGAAGGTTGTACCTGCATAAAAGAAGCCCTAACTAGAGCACAAGTCAATACAAAGCACATACCTCAAATCTGTGCAGAAAATAAACTTTTTTGAGGGCCAAAAATCACAAATATACTTCTTCTCCAAAACTCGACCTTCCACGTAGACTTGTGATAGACCACACTTGCTCCAATTTTTGTTTTCCTCAATTCTTGCAGCTCCCTTAGGTATTTGATCTCTTTCTTGGGCAGAAATCACATGAGAGAGATGCTTGGATTCATCCTCAACAAAATCATCTTTACTCCTTATAGTGTTCATGGTAGAATGACTTTTCACCAAGGGTCATGTCTCTAATACCAAGCCGACCTAAGCCAACATGCTTAAATACTATTTTCATAAGGAATAAAAATTATTTTCATTTATTTTTCGGCACTCCATTGAAACCCGAGGTGCCCCTTAGCCCTTCAAGGTTTCCCCTCATGCTTTCAATGAATAAACAATCATTTTCTCCTTGGGTCTTTCGCCCACAACTTTGGGTACGAATCCCACCACTTGGGTACATTGACCGTAAATCTTCATTTTCGTGGGTCAACTCACAAACCCAGTACTCCAGGGGTTGTGGGAGTACCTCCAAAGCTACACATTTCAACACTCCCTCTTAGCGATTGAGGCACTTCCACTACTCAGGAGCATCTCATTATCATCAACGGCACTAGCCCAATCTTTGATGTTCACCACTGCAACATACCCTGTAGAATGAACCACACTAGTCTCAGTAGTGTCCCTGCCACCGAAATATTCCCACTTCTTTTCATAAAATGCCTTCAGGCCATTCCATGATTCCTTCTTGCCAGAAGAAGTCTCCTTACTCCCCACTGACCATGTGCTCTTCTTGGGTTGTGGATTCAACCTCTAAACCTGCATACTCCCACTCGAACTTGACTCCCTGTAAGTCTCGGGAACTTGCTTCTTCCCTTGATCTATAGGCTTGCCCGTCAGCCAATATAGACCATGCTACCTAACTCCAATGATAGCTCCAGTAGAGTTAGAGCCTTTGGGCTTGAGTTTCGCTTTCCCATCTTGGAATATCACCTCAAACCCCTTCACCTCGATCATTGAGACATACAACACGCTATACCTAAGCTCTGGTACCCACAGTAATCTTGAACTTGTAACAACCCACCTGACTCCATCCTAAATTGCCCAACACCTGACCATTTGACAACTTTCTGACTCTTGTGGCCAACCTCCATTTGCAACATCGAGTCCCATTCAATTATAGTCTCAAAAACTTCACGTAAACCTATCATATGCTTTGACGCTCCACTATCCACGTACCATGCAACCTCATTGATGGCACCCTCGAAAAAATGAGAAACTAACACAAAGTCCTCCTCAAAACTTCTTGAGAAGTCATCCATCTTAGAAGATGTAGCAGCACCAACTATCTCCTTCCCTTTCCTCTTCTCATTTTCTCCCTTCTTCTTCCGTGAACATTTACTCACATAATGACCATACTTTCCACATGTATAACACTTCAGCATGTTCAAGTCCTTCTTTGCCTTTCCCTTCATCTTTCCTGCAAGAGCCATCTTATCATCAGAAGACTTCTTCTTCTTCTAGTGAAGATCCCCGTCCTGTAGTTCTTCTTGGATGAAGTCATCCCATAACTTGTTCCAATCTGGAAAATTATCTCGAGCGGCGATCCCTTTGATAAACGACTTCCATTCCTAGGAAAATCCCTTCAAAGTAGTCCTCCCTAGCTCAAACTCTGGAACATTATCTCCTATGACAGCAAGATCATCACGAACTTGAGAAAATCTCGTCATATACCAAGCCACACTTCACCATTTGACATATTGGTGCTCTTCAACTTTTCTCTCAGTACCAGTAGTCGGTTTTCATTCTTATTTTGGAACAAATCCTGAAGAGCTTTTCACATCTTGTGGGTAGTGTTCTTCCCAGTCAGATGAGGTATCAAGCAATCTTTGAGACTGTATAGGATGATTAGCTTAGCCTTCATATCCAAATCCTCATATATTTCCAATTCCTTAGGGTCAATTGATTTCTTAATCTCCTTGTCAGTGAATTCCCAAATTTTGTTCACCAACAAAACCAACTTGATCCTTTCCTTCCAAGGACTATAGTCAGACAACCCATCTAACTTGTCCTCATATCTCGATTAGTTGCCAACTTCTCCGTTGTTGCTAGTCCTTCAACAACAGGGCAACCAACTACCTCTTGAGTTGTACGCTATGCACACTCTGATTCAGCTGTCCCTTTAAAGTAGCTCTTATACCATGTTGATTTTTCCTTGGCACTTCAGAATCAAGTCTATGTCTAAAACACCATCACAATCACACTAAAATGCCACAACACAATATTACATTCCTACTTAGTGTTTCACTAAGTAAATATCTATTTTTGGTCAATTTTGGTGTATTACATTCTTTCACTTAGGAGAAGTGGGCTTAGGGGACCCACATTTGATTTTTGGTATGAGAAGCACCCCAACATTAGAGTTTGATGGAAAGATTGTGGCTTTGGTGGAGCGTGGGGGCCACCACAAGGGAATTTCGGCCTACATGGAGAGTACGCTCTCATTGGAGCAAAATTGGTGAAGAAAATTCGATGTGGGCACACATGGGCAACCTTGGAGGCAAATTGACAAAAGGAAGGAGGGGCTCTCATTTTTCTCATCATCTATCATTTTCAAAATTTGTCTTTTGACATACCACGCTTGAGCAGTGAGCCAAGTTTGCATGTGTTGTTAAGCACACCGGGTGTTTTCGAGTGGAAATCCCAGCCCTTGCTTCGGTGGACTTCGAGTGCCAGGCCAAGGAAGGAGTTCTACTTCATCCCAAATTGTACCAACAACAATGAGCCGAGTTATAGCAGCAAGGAAAGCTACAACAACACAAGAACTGCACAGTCTTAGCTAGAGGCACTCTGAGAAGTTAAGGAGTGAGTGGAGTTTGTGGAGGAAACTTGGAGGGAAGGCCTGGGGAGCCTTCTAACAGGATTTGCAGACATTTTTGGAGCATTCAAAAGGAGAATCTTCAGGTGGGTTGATTTTCCCAGCATAACAGCCAGTCAAGCCTAAGAGGGTCGAATTTTTGGGGTCAAGATTTCACCAAAACCTTCTTGGGTTATTCTGGGTTTCTTGAGTAGAGGCCAAGATTAATTTCCTAGAATTTTTTGAGTAGTGGAGAGGGCTCTAGCAGCAGATCATTTCAGGAAGCAACACATTTCTAGGCATCTCCAACGCAGCACTTGGGCCAAATTAGCAACAGATTGGAGGAGGGTGATTCATTGATCATTTGGGGCTTTACTAGCTTGCCTAGAGCAAGCCCAAGTGCACTCATTCCAACACCTTGTTGTACGCCTCTTTCCATTAATAAAATGAGTACACATTGCAGTTTTGGATGCAAATTCGTGGTCAGATTGTTTGTTTTGGTTTCATGGTGTTTTTGTCTATTTTGCTTTGCATATTTACTGTTAATTTTCCCTTAGGGATATTACAGTGGTATCAGAGCTCATAGACTTGGCACAACCTGTGGTAGCAGTGCAGTCTATGACATCGGAGGATAGGAAGAATGTGATATACCTAAGGTAGAAGTATAGAAGCAAGGAACGACAGTTACATATCACCCCCAATCCTGTGACTACAAAATCGGTGGTAAAAGAAACCAACATGGGGACAATGAAGGAGAAAAAAGAGAGGAGGAAAAGGAGTTTACCCAACCCCTACTGAAGGCAATGCAGAATTTATCTCGAAACATTGAAGCAATGGGCCAGCAAAATGGCAATGGCAACAAGGGTAAAGGAGTCCAAGGGGATTTCCACTATGGAGAAGGATCTGGCACCTCACAGTACCATGCATCTCTCCATGCCAACATGCCATTGATTCAGAACACACCCTTAGATCCACCATTCCTACATTCCTATAATTTGGAGCAGGTGGGTAGCTAGAGCAGGAGGAGGCACCTTATGGGGACTATTTCCTGGAGTATCAGTCTTATGGGCCTGATTTTGGGAGGGCCATTACTTTCAAAGATTTTTTGTCAGTTGAAGGGAAATAATAAGCCCAAGGGACAGAGTGGAGGAGGTTACATGCAAGGGACAAATTTGCAACGCACTGTGGGGAGGTTATTTCTCCCAACCTTCGATGGGTCCTCCAAGAGCTCGACCAAGGCATGGGTCAAAAAGCTAGATTTTTATTTCCAGCTGAACCAAATGACAGAAGGAGAGGCAATCAAGGTTGCCATGTTGCGTCTAGAAGGGGAAGCCCATGAATGGTGGTTCCACAGATTGACCACGTTGGGACATGCAGAAGTAACTGCCTATGATAATTTCACTAGAAGGGTGTTGGAGCGATTTGAGAGGAAGAATCTAGAGGAGTATTTTGGAGAGATGACAAGGCTCAAGCAGATCGGGAGTGAAGAAGCCTACATCTCAGAGTTTTTGCGATTGTTTGTGATGGTACTTGACTTGTCAGAGTCTAGGAGGATCTTCATGTTTGTTGTGGATGGTCTAGCAGGACCACTGCATGGGTTAGTGAGGCCCAACAGGCCCACTACATTACAAGATGTGGTAGGGAGAGCCTGAGATTTACAGGATGCCCTACCTAAAGCATGGGAACCATTACCCCCCAGACAGGGTTTCCAGCAGAGGAGGAAGGACACATGGGCTCCACCACCGAGAGCCAATCAGGGGCGTGAACAGCTGGATGAGGAGAGCTGAAGAGACCTTAGGAGGAGGAAACTGTTATTCACTTGTCAGGAGCTGTGGGCACCAGGCCATAGGTGTGCAGCGGGCAAGGCCCACTATATTGAGGTTTTCTCTGACAACGATGCAGAGGATGAGACCTATTTTAAGATGGGCGGAGAGGACAACGCAACACCTCAAGGGGGAGGACCACCGCCACTAGGGGGAGTTTCCCTTGCACCTACTGGAGGAGTCCTTGCATCACTAAGTGGGGTACCCAAATTTTTGACTATGAGGATTACAGGCATTGTTCAAGGGCAGCGTGTATCAATTCTGGTGGACAGTGGGGCTACCAACAATTTCATCGATGCCTAGTTGGTTTAGAGGAGGGGCATCATAGCCGAGGAGTTTGAGGGATTCTCAGTTCTTGTGCCTGGGGAGAGAACCATGCAATGCACCCGTTATGTGCCAGCCTTGAAAGTAACCATGGGGAACTACTCCATGACAGATCATTTCTTTGTGGTGGATGTACCAAGCACGAACGCGGTGTTGGGAGTCCAGTAGCTCTATATGCTTGGCAGAGCACAACAGATTGGAGGAAGTTGGAGATGTAGTTTGTAGGGCCAGATGGCAAGACCTTGTTGCATCGGGGGATGCAGGTTGAAATGAGACATGGAGACATTAAGTGGGTTGTGGAGTTAAGGATCTTGGAGGCTAGGGGAAAGCCCAAGCCACCCCATCTAGAGATACAGGGTATTCTTGATAAGTATCCAGTGGTATTTGGGGGCATACCACCGAGTCAACCACCTGACTGGGGGTTTGAGCGCACTATCGAGTTGGAGCCAGGGGTGCAGGCCATCATCACCACCCCTTATCTGCATCCCAAGGCTTATCAGGATGATATAGAGAGGGCTATCCATGAGCTATTGGCACTTGGGCACATCAGGCGCAACTCTAGCCCTTTGCCTCATCAATTGTGCTAGTGAAGAAGGACATGTCCTTACGAATGTGCATCGATTATAGGGTCCTCAACAAGAAGACGCTGAAGAACTGCTACCCCATTCCCCGTATAGATGAGTTGATGGATTAGTTGAGGGGGTCTAAGTTCTTCTCGAAGATTGATCTGCATTCGGGGAACCATCAGATCTGGGTGAGGGAACAAGATGTCCCGAAGACACATTTCGTTGCCATTATGGGCACTTCGAGTTCCTGGTTATGCCCTTCGGGTTGACCAACGCAATTGCGACATTTTAGTCATGCATGAACCATGTGTTTCATAGATAGTTTGGGAAGTTTGTGTTGGTGTTCTTTGATGACATACTGATTTATAGTCCGACGTGGGAAGAGCATTTGTAGCACCTTGAGGCACTATTGCGCATTCTGGAGGAGCAACAGTTTTATGCCAAACTGTCCAAGTGCAAGTTTGGGCTAACTGAGATGCTCTACCTAGGCACATCATTGGGGGGGATAGTGTCAAAGTACATGAGGAGAAGATCAGGGCTATCCGATATTGGCCAGAGCCCCGGAATATGACCGAGATGAGGGGTTTCGTGGGAATTTGCACTTATTATAGGAACTTCGTGAAGGGCTTCTCCTAGTTAGCTGCACCCCTCACATACTTGATGAAGAAGGGGGCCTTTGAGTGGACCACTACAGCGCAAGAGGCATTTGATCGCCTCAATAATGTCATGAGTAGTTGTCCGACATTGGCACTTCTTGACTTCACTCATCCTTTTGTGTTGGAGAGTGATGCATCAGGAGTGGGTGTGGGGGTTGTGTTGATGCGGGGGGCATCCCTAGAGTTTTAGAGTCAGAAGCTATTGCCCCATGAGCTACTTTAATCCATCTAAGAAAAGGAGATGTTGGTCATCATGCATGTGTTGCCCAAGTTCAGGCAGTATTGGGTGGGGGACAGGTTTAAGGTCAAGATCGATCACATTAGCCTCAGGTTCTTTCTGGAGCAAAAACAACTGCAGGAGAGGCAGCAGAAGTGGGTGAGAAAACTACAGGCATATGACTTTAACATTGAGCATGTCAAAGGAAAGCACAATGTAGTGGCTGATGAGTTGTCCAAGAGGTCAGCCACTCTTTCCTTGACGAGCATCGCCCCAGATTGGAGGGCACAGTTATTAGTGGAGTACTCCAAGGACAAGTTTGCGTGTGATGTCCTTGATGGGTTGGTGATAGATGATCGTATTGGGTGATGAACGAGGTGATCTACTATCGAGGCCGGATTTACTTAGTACCCAACTCCCCGTTGAGGGAGAAGATTCTACAGGTTTCTCATGATTCACCATTGGTAGGGCACCAAGGGTTCACAAAGACATACCAGGCCATCAAGAAGCGCTTTGCATGGAAGGGCCTCAAGGGTGATGTTCTAAGGCATATCCAGGAGTGTGACACATGCCAGTGGAACAAGGGAGAGAAGGCACACCCCGTGGGCCTATTGCAGCCGATTCCCATTCTAGAAGGGAAATGGGAGAGCATATTGATGGATTTCATTACCGGGCTGCCCACAGTACAGGGCAAAGACTGCATCTATGTAGTGGTGGACTGCTTGACGAAGTATGCTCACTTCTTCGCTATTCCAGCTTGGTACTTGGTCTCATAGGTGGCTGAATTGTTTTTCAGGGAGGTGTTTCGGCTACATGGTCTCCCGAAGACCATTGTTAGTGACCGAGACAACAAGTTCATGGGTGGATTTTGGCAGGAGCTATTGCAGTTGGTGGGTACTGAGCTCACCCCGAGTACGAGTTACCACCCTTAGACAGACAGGCAGACGGAGATAGTTAACAAGTGGTTGGGGGCCTACTTGTGTAACTATGTGACAGGGCAGCAGAGAGTGTGGATACGGTGGGTGCACTTGGGTGAATACTGCTACATCACTACACATCACATGTCTATAGGTATGTTGCCATTCCAAGCTCTCTATGTTTATGTTGCGTTATCTTTCGCTGACATTATGTTTGGAGACAGCAGGGCCCCAAGGGGCAAGGATTGGATACAGGAGAGCCAAGATATCTCGAGGGCTTTGAAGGACAACTTGGAAATGGCCCAAAATCAACATAAGCTTTATGCAGATAGGGGCAGAGTTGGGAGGCAGTTCAAAGTAGGGTTCTTGGTATTTTTGAGGCTCCAGTTGTACAGGCAGTCTACACTCAAGCAGAAGGGGGCCGAGAAGCTCAAACCCCACTTCTATGGGCCTTATCGTGTCACTCAGAGGGTGGGGGAGGTAGCATATGACCTGGAGCTACCCCCAGGAAGCCAGGAGCACAACATTTTTCATGTGTCGTGTCTAAAGAAGGCACTGGGAAAACAGGTTATAGCTGCTATAGAGTTAGCCCCTATGGACGATGAGGGGCATTTAGTGTTGGCACCGGAGGCCATTTTGGACACCAGGGAGAGACATCTACATAACAGGGTCATCAGGGAGTTTTTGATTCGACGGATGAATCTACTGGATGAGGATGCCACCTGGGAGGGGGAATAGACACTATAGCATCATTCTTTGCAGTTGATTGAGGACAAGTAACGCTTTGGCGGGGAGGACTATGATATTCCTACTTAGTGTTTCACTAAGTAAATATCTATTTTTGCTCAATTTTGGCGTATTACATTGTTTCACTTAGGAGTAGGCTTAGGGGACCCACATTCTATTTTTGGTATGAGAAGCACCCCAACATTAGAGTTCGATGGAAAGATTGGAGCTTTGGTGGAGCATGGGGGCCACCACAAGAGAATTTCGGCCCACATGGAGAGTACAATCTCATTGGAGCGAAATTGGTGAGGAAAATTTGATGTGGGCCCACATGGGCAACCTTGGAGGCAAATTGAAAAAAGGAAGGAGGGGCTCTCATTTTTCTCATCATCTATCATTTTCAGAATTTGTCTTTTGACATAGCACGCTTGAGCAGTGAGCTAAGTCTGCATGTGCTGTTCAGCACATCAGGTGTTTTCTAGTGGAAACCTCAACCCTTGCTTCGGTGGACTTCGAGTGCTAGGCCAAGGAGGGAGTTGTAATTCATCCCAAATCATACCAGCAACTGTGAATCAATTTACAACAACAGGGGAAAGCTACAACAGCGCAGAGACTGCACAGTCTTAGCTAGAGGCACTCCGAGAAGTTGAGGAGTGAGTGAAGTTTGTGTAGGAAACTTGGAGGGAAGCCTAGGGAACCTTCTAATAGGGTTTTTAGACCTTTTTGGAGCATTCGATGATAGAATCTTCAGGTGGGTCGATTTTCCATGCAGAAGAGCTAGTCAAGCCCAAGAGGGTCAAATTTCCAGGGTCAAAATTTGGCCAAACCCTTCGTGGGTTATTCTGCGTTTCTTGAGTAGAAGTTCGGATTAATTTCTAGGAATTTTATGAGCAGGGGAGAGGGCTCTAGCAACAGATCATTTTAGGCAGCAACACATTTCTAGGGATCTCCAGCACAACACTTGGGCTGAATTAGCAGCAAATTGGAGGAGGGTGATTGATTAATCACTTGGGGCTTTTCTAGCTTGCCTAGAGCATGCACAGGTGCACTCATTCTAGCACCTTGTTGTACACCTCTTTCCATTAATAAAATGAGTACACAGTGTAGTTTTGGATACAAATTCATGGTTTGATTGTTTGTTTTGGTTTCATGGTGTTTTTGTCTATTTTTCTTTGCATATTTATTATTAGTTTTCCCTTGGGGATATTACACACAAGCACTTTGCATAGTGGAAAATGTACAACAGTGAATCAATGTAGTAAACAATAGATTTTTGTGAATGCAAAACTTGTTATATTAAAAATTTAATACAACAAACATAGGGCTCCTGTATGAGGGATCATGGCCCTTATAGTTAGCCCTTATAAAAGGAAAGTAGGGCTTGATGTCAACAACGTATGACAATCAATCTACCCTTGAACAAGACATATTTGACTTACTTTCTAAAGGATATATCACATAGTCCATGAACCTTGAACAATTGGTAGGTCCTTTTCCATCTCTACTGCTTCTCACAAGTGTCAAAAATTGGTGACCCGATTTCCTACAATAACAACTGATTAAATTTCTCCTACTTGTTAATTTTTGAATCAAGTTATTTACAGTGTTACACAGTAAACATTGAAATAAAATATATTGCAGCCTTCAAAACATAAAATATTGCAGAAACAAAATACTGCACAGAGATAAATAAACACACACACAATTACACTGTTGTTTTTGGACCGAGACCCCGGAAAAACCCAAATTGGGAAAACCGGTGCAACAATTGAGGGTTTTATTATTATGTAGTAGTTTCTAAGTACAAATCTTTATATGCCCAAACTGGTAATCTGACACAGAGAATAAACTAGCAAAGAGGTAGTGAGAAATATTCTCACATTGTCATTGGCGATCTGATTTTGATCCAGTCTCTGGATGGATAGCCCCACGTTGCATTTGCATAGTCTCTGCGTGGGGTCATGCTACCTCTGCGTCACAGCTTATAGGAGTTGCGTCACCCTTCCAGTTGATCAATTTGCTGGCTCGAACTAAACTCTCTTGCCCCTCCGGTCTCACACCCTATCTTTCGGCATTGGATCTCGACTGCTCCCGGAAAAATTACAGATTACCTCTGAAGCACTGCGCTGCCTCTCTTAACCTCTCGTTTCCTTCTCTGCCTTGCACTCTCCAGAACTGGAAAAATCCCCTCCGATCTACTATCCCTGGCCCTCACTGCAAGAAGATCACTCGATCTCTCTCTGAAAACCCAATGCTGCTACTCTTGAGAAATTCGATCTTTAGATTCACTATCTCGGCGTGTTCTCCAAGTGCCCATCAAGCTCCTTCTTATAATCTCTCGTTGGAGCACTAACGACCAAGATTAAAACATAATCAAGGGCTAATATTAAGTTAGAGTTGATCCTCGTCTTTATCTAGAAGATTCACACAAGATTTAATCAATACCCTTTAATTAATCACATTTCCTAAGTTTAGACGTAGGAATACATTAAAAATGATTAATTATTTTAATTAAACCATCTCTAGGTGGAATTTTCCCAAACGATTTATGGGTCTCGGAGAATGCATGTGTCTTAGTCTCTCTGCAAAATCTTGTGGCTAGAGCACATCCGATGCTACAAAAATCAACACTTCCTCTTAGCGAGGAACGTGCTTCTAGCGCTGCAAACCACTGAAGCATCACTCTATCTCTGCACCATCTCCTGCTGCGCTGCTGATATCTGGCTCCACTGTCCACCAACTACTGCACAAATATAATTGCTGCATCTGTGCTGCTGCTGGCCCCGCTGAACTGCTATCAACACTGCATCTGCGTTGCAACCTTCTCCAACTACTGTTACTGTAACTGCAACAACTGCAATGGCAAAGAATCCAAATACTGAACCAACTATGGTCAGTATGATGCATCTGTCACCCTAGTTCTGATTGCTACTAGAGTCCGCGTTGTAACTGAAGCCTCTACGCTGCTGCTAACCCCGCTCTGTGCCATTTGCGCTGCTGCTAACTCCACTCCATGCCATATGCACTGTTGTCAACTCTACTCTACGTTGCCCAGTCTTTGACCGCTTCTAGCCACTGCATATATTACTCTAGCACCTGACTGCACCAACTTGCATTGATCCATCTTGCTACTGCATGTCTTGGGCTCCTGTAGCAAGGTATTGATTCATGAGGTGGACCTCCTCAAGAATCCTGCCCATCTAGTAGCTCTCTAGGACTACAAATCCAAATCACCCCACCTCACCCCTGGAGGTAACTCGGTGATCATGGAAAACTCTTCCTCTAGTCTGGAGGACAGCCTGTCGATCTCAACAGATGCAGCCCGTTGATTCTACTTCTCCTCCTTGTCCTTCTTTCTAAGAGGACATTGAGTGTTGTAGTGACCAATTTCATCACACCTGAAGCACTTGATCTTCAAAATGTCCTTCTTCCTCTTGCATTGCTCCTGCTGTGCCTTAGATGCAAGGACCACATATTCCTCCTCCTTTACTTGCTTCATCCCATTGCTGCTGCTCGCACCACTGATGGTGCTCTTCACCAGTTCTGGTAGTTTTTCTCTGCCTAGGATACTCTGGATGAAAAATTGCCATTCTTCGGAGACGATGTTCAAAGCTAATCATATAAATTTTGTAGGCTAGGGTGTTGCACTGTTGTCAACTTTGCTCTACGTTGCCCAGTATTTGACCGCTTCTAGCCACTGCATATGTTACTTTGGCACCTGACTGCACCAACTTGCATTGATCCATCTTGCTACTGCATGTCTTGGGCTCCCATAGCAAGGTATTGATTCATGAGGTGGACCTCCTCAAGAATCCTGCCCATCCAGTAGCTCTCTAGGACTACAACTCCAAATCACCCCACCTCACCCCTGGAGGTAACTCGGTGATCATGGAAAACTCTTCCTCTAGTCTGGAGGACAGCCTGTCGATCTCAACAGATGCAACCTGTTGATTCTACTCCTCCTCCTTGTCCTTCTTTCTAATAGGACGTTGAGTGTTGTAGTGACCAATCTCATCACACCTATAGCACTTGATCTTCAAAATGTCCTTCTTCCTCCTGCATTGCTCCTGCTATGCCTTAGATGCAAGGGCCACATATTCCTCCTCCTTTACTTGCTTCGTCCCACTATTGCTGCTCGCACCACTGATGGTGCTCTTCACCAGATCTGGCAGTTTTTCTCTGCCCAGGATACTCTGGATGAAAAACTGCCATTCTTCAGAGACGATGTTCAAAGCTAATCATATAATTTTGTAGGCTAGGGTGTTGTCCCTACTGAAGCTAGTTGATCCTGGACATCCTAAAGCCTAGTAAGGAAGGGATCTATACGCTCCCCTTTCTGCATCGTCCTACATCTCATCTTTTCCTCAAGATACATCTTCTGATGCTCGGAAGATCCTTCGTACAATGTAGCTAGTGTCTCCCACATCTGTCGGGCAGTATCTTTGCCAGCTATGTGAGATACCACGTGATCTCGAACCCCATTGAGGATCAACCTCTTAGCTTTCGCCATCTCCTTCTTGTACTTCTTAAGTGGATCTGCATCTATGGCTATAGCTACCACACTATCGATATAATTTTTGAGATCATTCTCATCTAGAAGGCAGGAAATTCTAGCCTTCCAGATCACATAGTTGGAGGCTCCGTCCAACCGATCTTTATCTCTCAACCCAGCTGATGCTATCTCTTTGAAAATGTCAAACTCCTCTTCTCCTCTGTGCAGTTTCTGCCCAGCTATTCACACTCCCTTCTGGAGTGAGAAACTCTGCACACAACTATTGTTGCTCTGATAGGAAAATTCAAACTTCTTGGCTAGAAGTCCCCTGAAGAAAGAATTCCCTCCGTGTGTGCTCTTATTCCTCTTGACGCTATTTGCACTAGAAAACTGCAACAAAATTTGCGTCCCAGCTGAAGATCTGCTCTGCAAGGAAACTGTTGCTACTCCCTCTGCCTCTAGTACTCTTCGATCTGGAAAATTTTATTGTCTGTTGACTCTCTCAGAGAAAAAAATTCCACGAAAAACTAACCCTCCTAGCCAAGGAAATACGATGCCCCTGAGGGTTTTGAATTGTTGCCTATGCAGAAATTTGAACTGCCTCCTTCCTTCTGCATTGAGCTCTCCAGCTTACGATTTGTGCTCTAATACCATGTCAAAAATCGGTGACCCGATTCCCTACAACAACAACTGATTAAATTTCTGCTACTTGTTAATTTTTGAATCAAGTTATTTATAATGTTACACAGTAAACATCGAAATAAAATCTATGGCATTCTTCACAACATAAAATACCGCGGAAACAAAATATTGCACAGGAGAGAAATAAACACACACAATTATACCGTTGTTTTTGGACCAATGTCCTCGGAAAAACCCAACTTGGGAAAATCGATGCAACAGTTGAGGGTTTTATTATTATGTAGTAGTTTCTAAGTACAAATTTTAGATGCCCAAACTAGCAATCTGATATAGAGAATAAACTGGCAAAGAGGTAGTGAGAATATTCTTACATTGTCACTGGCAATCCGATTCTGATCCAGTCTTTGGATGGCTAGACCCACACTGCCTTTTCGTGGGCTCACGTTGGCTCTGCGTCACAACTTCCAGGAGCTATGTCAGCCTTCAAGTTGATCGATTTGTTGGCTGGAACTCGACTCTTTGGCCCCTCCGGTCTCACACCTCGGCTTCTGACACTAGATCTCTACTGCTCCTAGCAAAATTATGGACTCCCTTTGAAACATTGCGCTGCCTTTGAGTGGCACTGCGCTGCCTCTTTGAAGTTCTCGTTGCCTTCTTTGCCTTGCACTCTTTCGAACTGGAAAATCCCCCTCCGGTCTACTATCCTTGGCCCTCATTGCAAGAAGATCACTCAATCTCTCTCCGAAAACTCAACGTTGCTACTCTTGAGAAATTCGATCTCCAGATCTCACTATCTTGGTGTGTTCTCCAAGTGCCCATCAAGATCCTTCTTATAATCTCTCGTTGGAGCACCAACGATCAAGATTAAAACACAATAAAGGGCTAAGATTAACTGGGAGTTGATCCTCGTCTTTATCTAGAAGATTCACACCAAATTTAATTAGTACCTTCTAATTAATCCCATTTCCTAAGTTTAGACTTAGGTATACGTTAAAAATGATTAATTATTTTAATTAAACCATCTCTAGGTGGAATTTTCCCAAACGGTTTATGGGTCTTGGAGAATGCATGTGTCTTAGCCTCTCTGCAAAATCTCAAGGCTAGAGCACATCCGATGCTATAGAAATCAACAAGTACTTCTGCTGCTCTAGAATTGCTTGCATCTTCAGTTAACGAATCTACCTTCTATCAATTCTCTTGCTGCTCCAAGAATATTGAACATAGGTTGCCCTCTAATAGTACTCTGCTGCTCTAAAGGATTATGGTCTTAGGGTCTTTAACACGCTGCCCTCACACCAAATAATTCCCTCTCGAACTCACTAAACTTAGGGCACATCATGTTAAGTTTTCAGATTGTTCTATGTTGTATCAATTACTTTAGCCCAATTCCACAATTCAATTAGCAATATTTCCAATTACAATTAGTCTTTTCATTCATCAATAGTAATTGAAGATAGAACAATAAATGCAATGACAAAGGAGACAATTAGAACATCAATAAGAGACACCAGGTTTGGTCAAAGACCAAGGAAAATCCCCACAAGGGGGAAAACCCTTTGAAATTGTTCTTCTATTAGATTGTCATAAAATGTTCAACGGTGAGTACAATGAGCCCAATACAATCTCCAACAAAATAACCCAATACAAATATGAAACAGACTTCCAGAGTCACTGTGGTACAGAGAGAAACCCTTCAGCTTTCGGTCGACTATGGTCGAGTTCAGTCAAATGCTAAACCCTAACTCAAATCCCTAGTCACTCCCTTCAGGTTGACATGCAAGCGACTGGAGCTTCCTAGTCGCTTTCTTGGCCTCTGTAAGCATGCGACTGTGGTCGATTTAGCTTAGTGACATGCGAGCGACCAAAAAATAGAAACCCTAATCCCTACGAGCCACAGACTTGAAACTTTGGACCCTGTGCGAGCTTCCTCTATCGAAACTATGCGAGAAAATCTAGAAAGAAGAGAAGAAGATGCTTGGTTTGTGTCCAAATGAGCTGAGGTCACTTGTATTTATAGGCTTTCATGGGTGTCCAATAATGACCATTTTATCTTAAGGTCAACCTGTCCAAATGTGCATGTGTGGGTACATAAATTCAAAAACCAACTTCTTCTTGTCCAAATGAGGTGATCTTTAGGTTGATTTTGTTCCTCTCAAGAAGAGGAACTCAATGCCATCATCATCTCCATCATATGAGTTTTCCAAGGTGGAATTTGATTGTAGTTGCATATTTTAACACTCCCTTTGAACCAGAGAGGATTCCACCTGTCAAAATTTGTCCATCGATCAATATGTCATCCTCTATGTCCCATCTCTTCTCAACTCGAAACATTCTCGGATCTAAAGAAGAATAATCATCAGGGAGCAAAAGCTACCACCCTTTGTCCATTGGGCTACTACCTGGAATCTCTATCAGTGCGTTACTACCCAGAATCTCCGTCAGCAAGCTACTACCCGAAATCTCTGTGAGCGGGCTACTACCCAGAATTTCTATTAGCGGGATACTACTCGAAATTTCTGTGAGCGGGCTACTACCCAAAATTTCTGTCAGTGGGCTACTATCTAGAATTTCTTTCAGCGGACTATTAAACGGAATCTCATGGGGGAGCTACTACTATGACCCCATATCGAGCAATAGTTGATGTAGGGGAGCTACTACTCAACCCATCCTATTGTCTACTGATCTTCCTAGTAATGACCCTTAAGAGTCATGTGGTAGAACACCTACATCATAATCCTAGCTTGGACGAGATACCCGACTTACCAAGAGATAAGGATCACATGCCTCTAAGCCTCCTCAAACTGTTGACCATACGGGGAAGGACAATCCCAACAAGCCTAACTTGTGGGTATGATGCTAATTGGGGTATACTCTACAAAGACCAAGATAGGGTGAGCTAATACTCCAACCTTATGGGTAACAGATAGGGGTGAAATCCTATTGTCCATAGATCCCTCAATCCCAGGAGCCCTCTATCTCAATTCTTCACCCTGGGAGCTCAAACACGGGGGAAGAGTTGGCTCAGTGTCCTCAATTAGCGATGCCCCTTATCAAGAGGGATCACATCATCAATCCAAGCTGCTCTTTGAAGACTAAGAACTTCCCTTTCAGTAAAGCCTTGGTGAGAATATCTGCAATCTACTCATTTGTCGATATGTGATGGAGACGAACGACTCCTCTATGCACCATGTCTCGAATGAAGTGATATCAAATCTCTATGTGCTTGGACTTGTCATGGAATATAGGATTCTCTGCCAGACATATCCCACTCTTGTTGTCGCAATATATCATTGTAGTGTCTAGAACTTGCTCAAATAGCTCTTTGAAGAGCTTCCTCACCAAACTGCTTTGCAGCTAGCCATCCTAGTGGAAATATATTCTTCCACGACAGTACTTAATGCTACAGACTTCTACTTCCCACTGATCCAAGATATCATGGCAAATCCAAGACTAAAACAACATCCAGACATAGTCTTCCTGTAGATAATGTTTCCTGTCTAGTCAACAAAAGGTGTATCCATGAAGTTGAACATCTCAAGTAGAATATCTCAGATCAAGTGTGATTGTTCCATGAAAATATCTCAAAATGTGTTTTGTGGTGGTCCTACGTGCATGGAGAGGCTTGGTCACGAATTGAATCAACGTGTTCATTGCATAGCATATGTTTGGACAGGTGTTCACAAGGAACATCAGAGCCCCAATCAACTATCTATTCTTGAATGGATTCGCCAAATCGGGTGCTGCAGCTTCTCCACATAACTTGAAGTTCATTTCCATCAGTGTGGCCATGGACTTGCATTCTGTCATTCCAAATCTCTCTATTAGCTTCACAACATATTTTCCTTGTGAAAGGAAAATCTCTCTATGCCTTTGCGACACCTCAAGGCCTAGAAAGTAGTGCATGAGTCCAAGGTCCTTCATCTCAAATTCAGAGGCTCGCTCCCTCTTACACTCGATTATTAGAGGATCCCTACCTGTCAAGAATAGATCGTCAACATATAAAACCAAGATCAACGACATACCTTGGACTACCTTGAAGTAGAGGTTGGGATCCACATTGCTTCTTGTGAATCCTAGCTTCACCAAATAACTGTCTATGTGGGTGTACCATACTCTAGGGGCTTGCTTCAAACCATACAATGCCTTCTTTAATCCACAAACATGTTTCTTTCGATCTTCTACTTCAAATCCCTATGGTTTCTCAACATACACTTCTTCTTGTAACATGCCATGGAGGAACGCAGTCTTCACGTTGATGAAGGGTCCATCCTTGACTTGCAGCAAGGGAAACTATCGAACGAATGGTTGTATATCGAGCCATAGGTGCAAATATATCATCATAATATTCTCCCTCTTTCTGGGAGAAACCTCGAGCCACAAACCTTGCCTTGTATTTTCAATGCTACCATCAACTCCATATTTGATCTTGAATAGCCACTTCGAAGTCACCACATATTTCCCTTTCGGTCTTGGCACAACAACCCATACATCATTCTTCATAATTGATTCATATTCTTTGGCTATAACATCTTTCCATACTTGTTCTTTTATGGCTTCTTCGAATGTGGAAGGTTTGGCTTGAATCATAGTACTCATGGCTGCAACATATCCCTGGTACTTGCATGGCTGCTTCCTTCTCTAAATGATCTTCGAACGGTAACATGTTTCTTAGCGTCTTGTAGAGTGTCACAAACCCAAAATGATCTCTTCCTAGTAGGAGGATTACTTGGAGGAGGATCTAAGGGATCCATAGGCTCCATAGGATCATCAACAATATCAGTCTCAGACTTGGGTACTGAAGGAGCATCTAGAATGTCCATATCATCATTCTTCTTAGGAGGAGGAGGCGGTGGAAGGTCCATTTCTTTTCCAAAGGCAACATCTTCATCGAATGTAACATCCCTGCTAATTTCAACCTTCCTTTAACCAGGAATATATATTCTAAATGCTTTAGAGTTTTCACAATATCCAACAATCGTACATTTTCTTCCTATAGATTCCAATTTGTTCCTTTTTTCCTTGGGCACATGGAAATACACAGGATATCCAAATATACAGAGATGACCAATGTCAGGCTTGACACCTATAAACACTTCTTTAGCTGTATTTTTTTCCAAAGCTTGATTAAGCACCCTGTTTTGAACATATACGACAACATGTGAAGCTTCGGCCCAAAGGAACTTAGGCAACTTTTCATCATGGAGCATTGCTTGGGTAGCTTGTACTATAGAACTGTTCTTTCTTTCAGCTAAACCATTTTGTTCGAGAGTATATGGCACAACTGTTTCCTTCTTGTAAAAGTCAATGAATTCATTTGACATGTATTCTCCACCATTATCAAACCCAAATATTTTGATCTTCTTTCTTGCTTGATTTTCAACCAATGCTTTGAACTCCTTGAATGTTTCAAAGGCTTCATCCTTATGCTTCAAATATTATATCCATGTCTTTCTTGAAAATTCATCAATGAAAGTGATGTAGTAGAGATTGCCACCAATAGATTGCACGGGCATCGTACCACATATATCAGAATGAATGAGATGGAGGATGTTATTTGTCTTGTTCTCACTAGAGGGGAATGTTCCGCTTTTGCTTGTTTCCACTAGCACAATTGAGACATACTCCATCATGTTGTGCTTGAACCTTTAGAATCCCTGAGACCAATTTCTCCATTTTCAGAAGAGCATCATAATGTAGATGAGCCTACCTTCGGTGCCTTAATTCACTTAGATGAATAGTATTATGAACCTCCAGTGACCCTGCAAAGTCCTTCATATCTCGATCCCAATGTGAATGCATATTTCATAGGTGATCCAATAGGCCAAGTAAGAAGCTTTACCTTGATGAAGACAACCCTCATCCCTTTGTCTTCCAAAGAGGATATTGATACCAAATTCTTCTTCAACGTAGGAACATACTTCACATCATATAGCAAAATAGATTCCCCAAAATTTAAATGAAATTTGATGGACCCAAAACCTTCAACGGGATGAGTGGAGTTGTCTCCAAGAATGATTTTCAAATTTGACTCCCTCTCCACCAAATTATAGAGAACTTCTTTATAACAAGACAAGTGATGAGTGGCCCCACTATCAACCAACCAACTATCCCACGAATCCGGAGGAGATGAACTAGTAAGGGCATAAATAAGAATATATTCAGATTGATTTGCAACATTACTTTCATACCTGGAGAATTTTGACTTCTTTTGAGGATGACGATCTTCTTCATGGTCACTTGGAGCATCTCTTCTTCCTCTTTCATCTCTTCCATTGCGGTCATTTCTTCGGTCATCTCTTCTTCTTTGATCATTGAACCTGTTGTTGTTGCTTCTAGTATTATAACGTGGTCCATTGCTCTTCTCGGGGCATTCTTGAGCATAGTGGCCTTTCTTGTGATAATTGTAGCATTCGATGTTCATGTATTCCTTTCTTCTACTTGGGGGTTTTGAGGAGGATATCTTGAATGAGATGGACCTCCTTTCCCTTTCTTCTTCTTTTTATCATGAGTGATGAATGCAGTGGGCTCTCCTTCTTCATGTTTTTCAATCCTTCCCCTTGATATCATCCTTGACTCTTCTTGAGTGAGCTTTCCAACAATTTCATCAAATGACGGGAAGACATTGTTGTTGTTTATGGCGGTAATGAAGGTTTCCCAAGTAGGAGGGAGACCTCTTAGAGTCACAATCATCAATTCCTTGTCAGGCAAAAATTCTTGAACTCTTTGCAATTGATCTCTAAGACGAAATATCCTCATTATGTAGGATTGTACGGACTCTCATTTGTTCATCTCAATGTCTTTGAGTTGATCTTTCAAGGAGATGATTTCATTCAATTTGTTGACTTCATACATGTCGACTATCTTATCATACATGTCTTTAGACCTTCTCAAGTTTCCAACATATGCAAGTAAATTATCTTGTAAACCATGAACTATAATTTGCTTTGCTTTTAACTCATCTTTTTTATGCTTGTTTTTGGCAACAATGGAAGCATTCTCCGGAGGCTCAAGTACTCTTCCTTGAATGTAGTCCAAAACATCATTGTTATCAGCTAGGGTCTCTAACCTGACACTCCATGCAGGGAAATTGGATAAGTCACCCAACTTCTCATCACTCTTGAAGCAGGAAGTCATCATGACTTTGACTAGATCGGTTCTTTCAACTTTCCAAAAACGATTGCTTCAAATATTGTCTCTTTTTGGGCTTGTCCTTCACCTTAGTTCTGATACCATGTTAATTTTTCAGATTGTTTTATGTTGTATCAATTACTTTAGCCCAATTCCACTCTTCAATTTGCAATATTTCCAATTACAAATAATCTTTTCATTCATCAGTAGTAATTGAAGATAGAACAATAAATGTAATGACAAAGGAGACAATCAGCACATCAACAAGAAACACCAGGTTTGGTCAAATACCAGCGAAAAACCCAACAAGGGGGAAAACCCTTTGAAATTCTTCTTCTATTAGATTGTCATAAAATTTTTAGCATAGAGTACAATGATCCCAATACAATATCCAACAAAATAGCCCAATAAAAATCTGAAATAGACTTCCAGAGTCACTGTGGTACAGATAGAAACCCTTAAGCTTTTGGTCGACTATGGTCAACTTCAGTCAAATGTGAAACCCTAACTCAAATCCCTAGTTGCTCCCTTTAGGTTGACATGCGAGCCATTGGAGCTTCCTGGTCGCTTTGTTGGACTTTGTAAGCATGTGAATGTGGTTGATTTAGCCCAGTGACATGCGAGTGACCAAAAAACAAAAATCCTAATCCGTACGAGTCTTAGACCTGAAACTTCGGACACTGTGTGTGCTTCCTCTGTCGAACCTGTGTGAGCCAATCCAAAAAGAAGAGAAGAAGATGCTTGGTTTGTGTCCAAATGAGCTCTAAGTCACTTGTATATATAGGCTTTCATGGATGTCCAATAATGTCCATTTGATGTTGAGGCCGACCTGTCCAAATGTGCATGTGTGGGTACATAAATAAAAAAAACCAACTTTTGCTTGTCCAAATGAGGTGATCTTTAGGTCGATTGTGGTCCTCTCGAGAAGAGGAACTCAATGCCATCATCATATCCATCATATGAGCTGTCCAAGGTGGAATTTTACCATAGTTTCATATTTTAACACATTAAATTTTCCCTCTAACAATGGGATTGCACCTTCAAACCTCACTATGCTTAGGGCTTCAAGATTTGCCAACACACAATCCCTTTACACCACTAAAGGGACTGATCACATGCACAAGACATGATGTCCAAACACATCACATTGAACAAACCTTTAGCCCTCCTCTTCCAACGCTCTCCTCGAACGAATCTGCTCCTTGACTCTTCACTTCAAGACAACCTTGACTTCTGTCCAAGCCACGCACTTATGTTCACACTGAACACTGGTTTCAACCTCCTTAGATTCATTCTACCCAAAACAAATACCTACACAATACTCTAAGGAATGTGGCCCTATCATAGAACTAAACATCCACTCTTTTCATGTCTCAACCCTCTTCTTTGCATAAAAACTAGGGAAAATGTAACCAGACTTAGGGTTTAACTTAGGAAGGTTGTACTTGCATAAGAGAAGCCCTAACTAGGGCATGAGCCCATACAAAGAACAAACCTCAAACCCGCGCAAAAAAAGACTTTCTTGAGGGCCAAAAATCATAGAGATACTTATTCTCCAACCTGGAAATAACTCGGCCATCCAACAAACTTATGATAGTCCACACTTCAATTTTCATCCTCCTTAAGTCTTGTGGCTCTCTAAGGTATTTGATCTATTTCTTGGGAAGAAATCACATGAGAGAGATGCTTGGATTGATCCTCAGGGAGCTCATCTTTACTCCTTATAGTGTTCATGGTGGAATGACTTTTCACCAAGGGTCATGTCTCCAAAACCAAGCCGACCTAAGCCAACATGCTTAAACACTATTTTCATAAGGAATAAAAATTATTTCGTTTATTTTTTCCACTCCATTGAAGCCCAAGGTGTCCCTTAGCCCTTCAAGGTTTCCCCTCATGCTTTTAATGAATAAATAATCATTTCCTCCTTGAGTCTTCCGCCCACGAATTTGAGTACAAAGCCCACCACTTGGGTACATTTACCATGAAGTTCATTTTCGTGGGTCGACTATTCATGGGTCAGAAACCCTAGGGGTTGTGGGAGTACCTCCCGCGATACACATTTCAACATTCCATCCCTAGACCACTTAAGCAAAGATACAATCTTACCGTGATTGGTCAACAAAGGATCAAGACTATCGATTAGATATGCAAGGTTGAAGGTTTTCAATTGGGATGTTATGGTTGAAACATGTAGAAAACAATATAGTGATGACGTCCGCCCTATAAATAAGGTTTTAACATGCACAAATTGCTATATTTTGATTTTTAATAAATATTTAATGCAATTCCTACTTAGAGGGAATTAACACATCAAATAAAGTTACTTTTAGCAATATTTCAAAGAGGCACTGACCCTAGATATCTTGAATTTAAGAGAGAAGAAAGAGAAATCTATAAAATTAGAAGGCTTTATCACCACCACCTAGACTAGTGCCTTGATGGAAATGGACAATGGAGTTACCTAGGAAAAATTCAATGAGGACAACCTTGTTGAAGAGGGTGATAAGTGTAAATCCTCCTTTTACAAACCCTAGCAACATCCCTAATAGGTATATTCTAGATCTGAGAGATGAAAAACTGGGATTTCTCTTAAAGAATTCAAAGAAAACAATTTCACATGGCATAGAAGATCACAATTTCTAGATAAACATAGCAGTTTTAACCATGGCACATGCATAAGCCATAATTTTCACAAGAATCTCCTCAATCAATCTCAAGAAGAAAATTTCAAGCAAAAGTCCACCTCCAAGAGCAATTTCACCATAGATATATATTTTGTGCAAGTAGGAAATAGGCAAAAGGTAATGCACACTTTTAAAAGAGAGAGAAGTGTGACGATGAATGATGATGAAAAGTGAATAAGTGCCTTCTCTATTAATATAAGGGTAACCAAGGCTTATTTTTTTAATATTAAAAGAAAAACCACTAAATTTTTTTACCTGAGGATTCAACTAGGTCGAATTTCACAAACTAACCTTGAAATAAATTGAGAATATAAAAAAATGCTAAAAATATCCCACACTTGTCGCAAAATAGGAGTCTCTACCATGACATCATCCTACAAAATATGCAATAAGGCCCCAAAGAACTGAGATAAGGGTCCAAGAGTGCTCCTTACTCCAATAAAGTGCTCAATTGCATGCATACATCTCCAAATGGTGCCTCCACCACCATGACATCATCCAATAGAATCCCTACCTCACTCTTTGCAAACATGTGGTAGTGACATGACACCTCTAAAATAAAGCATTGGCATCAAATATGGATGTGCTATCCCTCCCAAGTCATCTCGGTGATATCCATCCCCATCTAGGCTCCGAAACAAGGTGTCATCCATTGAACAAGGTCAAGGCAAGATTTGGGGCATCTTGAGCCCATCTAGGTTCTATGTCATGTGGAAGTTGCTCAAGGCCAAATGCTCATCTCTAGGGGGGAAATGTTGGGGCCACAAGGTCAGTTTGCTTTGCTTCTTCTCTCTCTCATTTCTAGCACTTAGGTTAGTTATCTTATTGAAAGAGACTGATCTAGACACAATCCTCTTGTTGTATTGTAAGGGTTTCCCAAAATGAACTTAACTAAAACCTAACTATTAGTCACATTAATATTGATTGTCCCTGAACTTCTCATTGGATTGGATCTATTGTCAAGGATAGCCAGAAGATACTTCTATCTCATATTCCCTTGTTCATCATTATTGTTTTCTCTTAGTCTCCCTATGTCAGTTCTCTCTACTACTTTCCATGGGATTTCTCTTCCTACTTGTACCTACCCTAACCATCTTGATCCACCCCATACTTTCCCCTCTCTTTCCTTTACATGCCCCATGATGTGTTATTTGCCTTACTCTTTTTCTCCTTCCCTTACCCCTTGAATTTTGAAGGAAAGCCTTGCCTTCTAGTCCTAACCTTTCTCTAGTGGCTTGTGGATTATACTAGGCACATAGGGTTTTCATAATTAATATTCTTTACCAATTTGAGTGAAGCCTCATTTTGGGATGTGATCATTGTGATACACCTCTAGGCCTCTTATCTATAGAATTTCTCAATAAATTAATGACACTCCCATTCATACTTTCGCTCATCAACCCTTTCTCCTTTCTACTCCTTTCCTTCCTAATCCACTTGGGGAAAACCTCCTTCTATATGCTCTCCCTTTGTTTCCTTTTGGTCACCCCTCCCCTAGGTTAGATCACTACTAATGGGTCTTTCTCGGTCATTCTCTCTGGTAGGGCCCAACTCGAGATGAGTTCTCTCTTATGGGACTAGTCACCTTGCCTCTCCTTTGCCTACTAGGGAGTTTGCTCTTGTTTGTTACATCCCATAAACTACAACTACGGGTTCACTTCCTCAACCATTCCTCAATTCCTCCTTCCACTCGACTCTTGCCTTCCCCAGTTCAAAACTAGCATTGTTACTAATTTCTTCTTTCATTCACTATTTAAGCTCTAGAGTTGTTGATTCTTGCCTCCTTCATTTTCTATCTGAACTACTGTCGCCACCTTTTACTTCTCAGATTTAGTTGTTAATCTCTAATGTTGTCACCTTTTGCCTTTTTGTTCTAGTTTTTCAATCCTAGCTTCACTACCTCTCACCTCTATTTCCTCCACTAGTTCATTCCTACCTTTGTTGCCTCTCCTTCCTTCTCTTCTTCTCACTGTCACTCGCTTCTCAACCTTCACCGATATTTTCTATTGTTCACGCCTCTAGACCTCGTGGTAATAAGAGATTGGCCACCACTAACACCGTAGCATCCCGAATCCAACTATTTAGTAGTATATAGAACCACAAGGGAGGATTGTCTACATATGGATGACCTAGAGGATATTCAACAAGGAGGGTTTAAGGTGATGGAAATGTCTAATAATTTTGATAGGGTATTGGTGGATTCAGGAGGGCTAAGAGAGTCTTTTCCAAAGCACAAGTACTCCATCCCTAGACCACTTAAGTAAAGAATAGGGTCGTTATAATTTAGGGTTTGACAAATATTCAACGATAGGGCATTTGATATCATATAACCATAAGAAACAATCTTACAATGATTAGTCAACAAAGGATCAAGACTCTCAATTAGATATGCAAGGTTGAGGCTGAAACATGTAGAAAACAACAATATAGTGATAATGTTAGCTCTAGAAATAGGGTTTTAACATGCAAAAATTGCTACATTTTGTTTTTAATAAATATTTAAAGCAATTGCTACTTAGAGGGAATTAACACATCAAATAAAATTACTTCGAGCAATATTTCAAAGAGACTATTACCATAGATATCTTGAATTCAAGAGAGAAGAAAAAGAAATCTGTAAAATTAGAAGACTTTATCACCACCACGTAGATTAGTGCCTTGATTGAAATGGACAATGGAGTTACCTAGGGGAAATTCAATGAGGACAACCTTATTGAAGAGGGTGAGAGGTCTAAAGCCTCTTCTTATAAACCCTAGCAGCTTCCTTAATGGGGAGATTTTAGATTTGAGAGATGCACAACTAGGATTTCTCTTAAAGGAAGGAAAACAATTTCACAATGGCATATAGGATCACGATTTCTAGATAAATATAGTAATTTTAGCCATGGCACATGTAGAAACCCTAATTTACACAATATAGCATGCAAAATATAGAAGATTGTGAAAATTCCTCAAACCCAAGAATTCCTACTACAACACTGATGATATTTCTCCTACTTGTTAGATTTACATGAACAAGTTCTTTGTAGTTTCCTATGGAAAACATCGAAATACATACACTGTAGCCTACACCATTTAAATAATATGCCAAAACAAGAAACTGAACAATAGAGAAAAATACACACAAGTGACACAATTGTTTTTGGACAAATGTCTCCGAAAAACCCAATGCGAGAAAACAGTGCAACAAATCTGGGGGTTTTATTATTATGCAGTATTTTTCTGAATACAATTTCTGGATGCCATTCCGTCAATCCAGTTATAGAGAAATATGACTGTTAGAAGAAATTTGTGAGATTACCTCACTCTACCTGGCAAGTCCCGGTTGATTCGGCAACTGAACCAACATGTCCTTGGCTATTTCTGTGCTGCCCCTGCGTGGGCCCTGTGTCAGCCTCTAAGGCACTGCGTCACCTCAGTGCTAGATCTATTTTCTCTCCCGGAGCTTTGACGTCAACCTTCTCGGCTCAAAACATCAAACCCCAACAAATTTTTGGACTTCTACTTGGAGGACTGCACTGCCTCTGCATGAGCCCTTCTGGCTCAGCGTCAATAGCTCCTGGGTACTGCGTTGCCTCCTTCTGGTGTCTCTCTACCTCTCTGCTGTGTATCCTTGGCTCAGGAGAAGATTCTCCAACCAAACTATCCCTTCTCCTCACTGCAAAAACTCACTATCGAAATTCTCACGGCAGCTGCTTTACTTCAGAAAATCGAACTTCTGAACTCACTCTGTGTATATCTTCCAAATGACCCTCAAGCTTCTTAAATAATCTCCTCGTTGACATTCAACGACCCAGGTTAGAAGTTAATCAATGGCTAAGATCATTTCTGCTTGATCTTCGTCTTCTTTTAGAAGTTACACCCACAGTTAGATTAATACCCATTAATTATTTTAATTTCGTAAGTTTAGACTTAGGGACCCATTAAAAATAATTAATTATTTTAATAAAACTGTTTTTGGGTGGAATTTCCCAAAACACTTTCTGAGTTTATTGAAATACATGTGCCCAAGCGTCCCTGCAAAATTTGAGACTTAGAGCACATCCAATGCTACCAGAAATCAACACTTCCTCTTAGTGAGGAATGTGCTCTAGCAATACAACCTTCTGAAGCATCACTCTGTCTGTAACGTCTCCTTTTGCGCTGCTGATGTCTGACATGTTGTCCACCAACCACTATGCAAATGCTACGTCTGTACTGCTGCTGACCCTGCCACTGTCAACACTGCATCCGTACTGCAACTCCCTTTGAATTTATGCATTTGTGCTGCTATTGGCACTGCCATTGCCAATTGCTACTGCATTGCAAACTGCTGCTGCTACTGCATCAGCAATGGAAAAACATCCCAAATTATTGAACAAGTGTTAATTGTAGATGTATCTCGAGTTGAAGATCTGAAAGTTACTAGTCCCGTGTTGCCCCTTTGAAGCCACTATGCTGCTGTTGTTGCTACTGCACTGTGCCTTCCTACGCTTCTGCAACTCTGCACTACGCTGCTCAGACTTGGCGTTCTAGCCACCACATCTGTCACTCCAACACTCCTCTGCACCATCTGACTACTTCGTCTATCCTGCTCGCTCCCGTAGCAAGGAATTGATTTGAGAGGTGGGTTCCTCAAGGATCCTGCCCATCTGTAGCTCTTTCAACTCCAAATCAGTCCACCTCCCTCCTAGAGGTATCTCGGCTATTATGGCAAACTCCTCCTCCTCGATCTTCGTTGGTGCAGCCTTCCAATCCTGCTTCTCATCTTTGTCCTTCTTCTTGAGAGGACACTGTGTTGCGTAGTGACCCATCCCACCACACCTGAAGCAATTTATCTTTGAGACGTCCTTCTTCCGCCTTTGCTGCTCCTACTGCCCCTTCCATGCCAGGGATGCATTCTCATCCTCCTCCTTGGGCTTCGACCTACTATTGCTGCTTCCGTCAAGCTTACACTTGACCAAGTCTCTCCTCAGCTTCTCTTGCTTGAGAGCTACCCACATCTCATCCCAATTGGCAAAGTTGCCCTACCCAGGATACTCTGGACAAAGACTTGCCACTCATTTCAGACAGAATTGAGGGCCAGTCTAACCAACTCAGAATCTTGAGGTGTAGACCCTGTTGTCGCGCAAATTGACACGACAACGCTAAGACCGGGGGCTGTCACTCTGATCCCCGATCCCTCCGTTTAAGCCTGTCTCCCGCGGCTAAGGGGGGTAGACCCTGTGAGATATTGAAGACCAAATGTCGACCAGTTGGTTGGGAGACACGAGACACGATTTAAGATAAGCACTAAAAATGATTTGATTAGTTAGCAGACTAGTGCCTTAAGAGATTGTTATCAAAACGATTATTTGTTAGATGATCAAAACGATATCCAGCAATTGAAAACTTAAAAAAAAAAAGATGAATGCTTCGAAACACCACGAATCATAATCCATTAACTAGATATCAATTTCATGTCTCGACTTGAAAATTTAATGATTGAAAACCACTAAATCCAGCAAAAGTAATCTTCCACGATGAATTTTTTTTTTTTTTTTTTATAGGTTTTCTGACAAGAATTTGACTCGAAACAAAATTTAAAATTTTAATCTACAATAACCTAAAAATATATATATATATATAATATTTTTTATTGATTTTTATTTTATTTATATTTTTTAATGATTTTTTTTATTTATTTTATTTTTATTTTTATTTTTTTGTTATTTTTAAACAAAATTAAATATTTAAAAAAAAAGATCTAAAAAAAAAAAAAAAAAAGAAAGTAAATCTAAAACCCTAAAGTTTATTTATCTAAAGCAAAAAAAAAAAAAAAAAAGCCTTAAACTAAACTATGCTAACCATTAAAATCTAGAAAAGTTTAAACAAATTTAAAACTAAATGAAAAGTTAAAATAATGAAAACAAAATCTAAAGGTATCAAAATCAAAACCTAAAAAAATAAAAAATGCTAAAACTAACCCTAACGCTAAACTACGCATACATCCATTAAACAAAGACTAACAAAATAAGATCAAAATACAACTAAACTAAACCAAAATTCGATTTTATAATTTTATCAAACCTATGCTACGTAAAAAAATTTAATCGAACTAAAACCTAAATAAAAAATGAAAAGCCCGACTATTAAAAAAAATCGAGTCCACTTACCTTTGCCTTACCTGCGTTAACGCCTGAACAACGCTTGCACAACTGAAATCTCGATGCCCGGATCAGCTGAATCGACGTGATCGATCTACGGACTTGCAGGCGTAATGGCTGTGGATAATGGTGCGTTTGCAGGTCCGCGTGCTGGCTTGAGGTGTGACGACGGGCAGGAGAAACGGACGTGAGCAGTGTGGGCTGGAGATGGGTCCGCGCGGAGGGGTTGGAGAAAACTGCCAACAGGCCGAGAGAGCTGGCCTGCGTTGATCGATTTATGCTTTTGCAGGCAGATGAGACGCGATCCCTTTGACCTCTCCACGCAGAAAATCAGAGTTATATATTTTTTTTAATCGCACAGTCCTGAATAGTTTGAGGGCGTAGTGCTGCCAACAAGAGAAATTATGGACACCGAATTTTGCAGGCTTGGTATGTCAATGATGGCAGCAAGGATCCAATGAGATGAATATATATAGAAAATTTTGCTATCAGATTCGAGAGAAAATCGATTTGGTTCTGTGGCCGCAAAGGAAACTTGAGGAGACACATAGAAAATCAATGGAGCTGAGGGGCATACGGCAATGTCGATGATGGGAAGAGAATACGGAAAGACGCAAATGAAACTAAAAAAAAAAAAAAATTAGATCTGAAAACCCCTGAGGCAGCGAAACAACCACCCTGCAAACTTAATTTTTCCACAGAATTTGGTCTCAGACCTGCAACTTGCAAATGGCAGACAGAACCAAGAAGATGTATGCAAAAAATAAAAATAAAAAAATTGAAACCCTGCAAGCCAGATCAAAATTTAAGCTCTGAAACAGCCAGATTTAACAATTATTTGCAGTAATATTCTCAATATATCAGTAATTTGAACTTTACTGTGAACATAAAGAAAGTCTCTCAATGTAAAACACGAAATAAAATTTTAAAAGATTAACCCAGGGCACAATCAGCTGGGCTCTGCATAGAAAAGCTTGAGGGAGTTAGCTGGTTCAACCCAGAACTTCCCCAAACGCCCACAAATAATCCTTCACCTAAAGATTTCCCTGCACATCTCAATCAAACATCAGCAAGGAGGGCAAGAAATGTTGCCAAATTTCAAGAAATAATGGAGATACTTGCCATTATTCCAAAAAAAAAAACCCTACAACATTCAAACCCTAGCACGTGAGCAAGATACCTGTACTCACAATGCTCTGAAAACCATCTATTATTAACGGCTGAAAACTGAAATATGCAGGAAAGCAAACATCTCACAGCAATTCCAGAGAGTAACACCAGCCAGTTTTGAACCCCAAAGTCTTTTTATTAACCAGAAAATCAGATTACAAGAGAGCTTTTTTTTTTTTGTACAGACTCACAGATCAGATGATCTGAAATGACCACCTAAGACCCTATATAAAGGAAACGATCCCAACGGCTAGTTCGAATGATCCATGTTGAAATGATCTTGACCGTTGATGAGGATCAAGACATCTCTTGATCTCATCCGTCGATTTTATTTTTTAAAAAGATATTTTGCACGCATTCACAAAAATTATTTTTTTATATTATGGTTTTTATGAAATTTTTATTATTATTATATTTTTATTTTTTTTTTATTATTCTTATTATTTTTATGTTTTATTATTTTTATATATTTTATTATTATTTTTTTAAATTATTATTATTTTATTATTATTATTATTATTATTATTTTTTTTTTTAATTTTTAATTCCTTTTTAAAATGGATCAACGAACTAAGCCTTTGGAAACATCACCTAGGACCTAGGACCTAGGACTCATGAGGGGATTTTAAAACATTCTTTGACCCTCAGGACACATTACATGACCTTTACAATTTACATCTTAAGGTAGAAAAACCCCTTTAACACAAACCCTCACAAATCACCCAGTTCTGTGACATGACTATAATCTAGCAGGCTAACACACTAGGATTCTCTAAAATTCCACTGACAAAATCTATCCCGGCTTTGGGGTCAGGTTTGAAGGAAAACTCTGCCGGTCCGTGGATCGGTGAGACGAAAAACCTTCCAGGACATAGATTATCATAGGAAAGTTAGGTCCACCTAGGCAATTTACAACACGACTCACATCTGCTAGGATTATTTACAATTAATACATGCAGACTGGGTTTACAGAAACGATTGATCAAGCTGTTGATGACTGCAGGATGGCACGGACATGCTGATCAGGTGCTGCCTCTTTTTGTAAAAAAAATAGGTGGTGTACTGCATGGGTAGTTGACCAGTAGAGGTCAACATCTGGCTCTACTTGGGGACACGTTGCTGCTTGCAGGAATGTGAGAATCCAGAATCTGCACCCATACAGCACACAGATAAAAATAAGTAGCGTCCATTCCAAAATCATCATAAACATTAAGCACAGGAAAGATAAAAGCTCTTCATTTATTGACTAACTAATAACATGAAAAGCAAATCTAATCCTACAAACAGAAATGAAATGCTGGAAAGACAAAGGGATAGAAATACAATACAGAAGATGCCCCATGGCATCAGATGTCTTCTCTGAAGAACAGCTTGAGCATTTGGCCGTTCGCTGGTAGATCAAGCGGTTCGCCATCCAATCTGCTCAAGTGGAATGAATTTGGTCCAGCTATGTCTCGAATGATGTAAGGCCCAAGCCACAAACTGTCGAACTTGTTATGCTTTCCTGGTTTCTCATTTTTGCGGTCCCAAAGTAAAACCATGTCTCCAACTTGCAAAGATCTAGATCGAGAGCATTTATCAAAGCTTTTCTTTATATTAGATTGATTTTTACATATAGCCTCAAAAGCTGTCCGACGAGCTTCATCTAATTCCACAATCTGATCTATCCTATTCTGAACAACATCCTTATTAGTGGAAAAATTTTGGAGAAGCTGATAAGCCGGCAATTTTAGGTGCACAGGTAAAGTAACGTCCAAACCATAAACTAATTCAAAGGGAGATTTACCAGTAGATTTCTTCTTAGTAATTCTATCTGCCCATAAAGCATACTTGATTTTGCTGTCCCAAGATTTCTTGTTATCTCCTACTATCTTCTTGATGATGGTTATAAGATTTTTGTTACTTGATTCAGCCAAACCATTACCCTGAGGATAGTAATTTGACGAACGAGATAAGACAATACCATACTTGAAACAAAAGGATGAAAACTCTAAAGAACTAAAAGCCCTGGCATTGTCTGTAGTGATCTTAGCAGGAACACCAAATCTAGTAATGATGTTATTCTCAATGAAATCCATAATCACCTTTTCAGTGGCATTCTTAGTAGGAATGGCTTCGACCCATTTAGTAAAATAATCTGTGGCAGTCAAAATCCATGAGTAGCCATTACTAGAATTTTCATGGAACTTCCCTATGAAGTCCAGACCCTAGTGCTGAAAAGGCGCCTCTACAATGACAGGTTGTAGAGGAAGGGTAGCAAGCTTCTGCTTCCCAGTGAATAGTTGACAGGCTTAACACGCTCTAACAAACTTGTGCACATCAGAAAAAATCGAAGGCCAATAATAGCCGGCTCTCAGGATTTTGTGGGCGGTAGTTCTAGCGGCATAATGACCACCACAAAATCCTGAATGAAACTCGGAGATTAAT